>KZ309128.1:525883-538701 GCA_000376725.2 Ladona fulva | reverse complement strand
GGGAAACCACCTCGACTACCACACTTATCCCAAGCAATCATGATGTGCCAATATAAGAATATTGTAAGTGGCGTAAGCGGGACTCAACCCTCTACGGGGAGTGTCGTGCCCGGCAGTGATAGGAGTAAGGCTATCTCAGTCGTCATTCCACGAAACCCTTACCCAGGAAACGACAAGAAAAGAAGAAAGAAGATGGCCAGGGAAACTATGGTGGGAACTAGGAATTTTAGGATAATGCTTAGGAAAGGGAAGTTGGAAAATATAAAAGGTAGAAATGAAGAGGTCCAACATTAACATACTAGGGCTATGTGAAGTGCGATGGAAGGATGGGGGTGATTTCTGGAGCGATGATATTAGAGTAATTTTTAGTGGGGGAAATACTAGCCAGAGAGGAGTTGCAGCAGTGTTAGACAAAGCGGGAAAAGCCGTGACAGCCACAGGGCTAATAAGCGACCGGGTTATGTCAGTAGAAATAAAAGCTGAGCCAGTAAACACGGTAATAGTTCAGGTATACTTGCCCACTAGTGAATATAGTGATGATAAAGTAGAACTAGTTTATGAACAAATAGATGAAATAATGGGAAGGGTTAGAGGCAATAAAAACCTAATTGTAACGGGGGACTGGAATGCGGTAGTTGGGCAAGGCAAAGATGGAGAAGAAGTGGGAGGGTTCGGACTAGGAAATAGAAACGAAAGGGGACAGAAATTAGTAGACTTTTGCAAGAGGAATAACCTCTGTATTACAAACACACTTTTTCAGCACCATAACAGAAGGAGATACGGATAGGTACCAAATTGATTACATTTTGGTAAGAAAAAGGTTTAGAAATAGTGTTAAAAATTCAAGAAGTTACCCTGGTCCTGATGTTGACTCAGATAATAACCTGGTCACGATGAAAACCGAGCTAAAGTTTAAATTATTTTAATCTTTTTAGATCTTTAGGGCAAAAATTACACCCGAATGGAACTTAGAAGCCTTTAAGAATGGGAAAACTAGAGAGTTCCAAGAGTCGGTCAGTAAGGCCTTAGAGGATAAGGGAAGGGAACTTACTATAAACGGAGAATGGGAAAAAATTCAAAACTGAATCAGGAACAGTGCTCAAGTAAATATTGGGAGGGTCAAGCAAAACAAAATTAGGAAACCATGGGTTACGGTAGAAATGATAAATAAAATGGAGGAAAGAAGGAAATGGAAAAGGGTTAACACAGAGAGTGGACGTAGAATGTATAAGGCTGTCAATAACGAACAGAGTAGGGAAACAAATAGGGCAAGGGAACAGTGGTGGAAGGATCAATGTAACGAAATAGAAAAGCGATGAAAGTGGGAGGGTCGACCTAATGTATAGAAAGGTGAAACAGTTAACGGGAAATAAAACAAGAAACAGAATAACCACAATAAAAGATAACAATGGTAACGTTCTACGGGATCCAGCCAGCATAAGGGAAAGGNGAAGTCAAGATTGATCATATTAAAATTTAATAAGTTTACATAACAAAATAAATTATTTGGCACAAGAGATATGCAAAAACGTACAGTCATTTGACGTGGCTGACTTAAATTCATAATAACAAAAATAACAGTGACTATTCTTAAGAACGCATTCTATTCTTGATTTATGGAAAGATTTTTAAAAAGAGCAAAGTTTTAGGGAAATAATTCATAAAACTCACCGCCAGTATGAGAGACATTGAGAAAAATTAACTACTTGGGTATAGTCTCCAACTAGAATATGCGTCAAGTACACGAGAACTTTAAACTGAAGGACTAAGGAGGTGCAACGCAAGGGAGTGCGTTTCGTAGCTTCGATTAAACAGAGAGCGATACGAAAATAGCCTGTGACGCAGTCCAGTTAGTCAAGGAGAGCCGAGGAAGACTTGAGGCAAGGAAGGTCGTTAGCATCGATATCTTTCGGCAGAACAATGAAAAAAAAAAGCATTGGAAGAGAACGTAAAAAATTGATCGGCATAATTGGCACGGATTGACATGCAAAGATAGAATCGCTTAGTCTGGTGAATCATGCAATGGTGACTTAAAGGGGTGTTTACATGATCTGAATGGAATCAGACGAGAAATTACTGCAAACAAATGGAGAAAAACGTAGAAATAACCAAAGAGCGAAGTGGAGAGGTGAAAGAAGAGTAATTAAGATGCAAGAGTAGGAAAAAGACGATAATAATTTCTTAAATGGAAATAGGAAGATCCCAAGTACATACATACATTTTAATAACAATAATTATTATCACTATTGGCAAGCGCACACAACCAATTCCTATTCAGGAAAATCCGATTGCTCAGGACTCGAACCCGGGACCTTTGGTTCGCTCGTACTGACCATTCCATCACGCGGCCGGCCAATAAGAAAAAATGTAGCAGAGGAGAATAGGCTTATACTATCGGAAGTCCGTATTCGGCCGCAAATGAAGACACAAGACCGCACTTGAGTGACGTTCGAAATCGATATTGTAAGAAGGTAAACGAATTTGTTATTAGTTACCCGAAGCAGAATATTTTGCATTACACAAGGAAGAAGGGGAGCTTCCGAATTGCCAAATGGGCAACGGGTTCGACTTAGGTGAAAGCGGTCCCGGGTTCGATTCCCGGTGGGAGCCTAAGTGCGAAATGACCTCAGCTGTCAAAGTGCTTTTAACGACAATAATAATAATAATAGCAAGGAAAATGGTAGAGGTAAGTTTGTACGTGAAGGCGTGCAGTAAGGAAAAATCCCAAGGAAAAACGGACATGAACCAAGTCTGACAGGATCAGAACTCTTCCGTTTTTCGGGCAGATTATTTAACCAATTAAGCTTTCGAGCCAGAACAGTGGCTCTTAAGGCTACTGGTACCAGCTTAATTGGTTAAAGCATCTGCTCAGAAAATGGAAGATTCCAGGATCGACTCCTGGTCCAGTCAGGTTTTTCTCATGTCCGTTTTTCCTTGGGATATTTGCATTACATATTCACCTGAAGTAAACGAAATTGGAAACAATTTAATTTAAATATGTGAATAATTTTCGTAAAAGATCAATTTGGCCGCAGGTTCCGCATCCCTGGAATAAAGTTGTCTGAGTAAAGCGAATTCGATTCTGCTACAATACGCCACGTAAAAACTAATTGAAATTTCGGCAAAATAACCCTAAACAATATCGGATATTAACTGCAATTAATCCAATCGGAAAAAAGGAACACAAATTCTTGAGAAGAGACATGAAAACACTTTAAGAGATGCGCTGCTGAGAAGCAAAATCATAACATTAAAATAAAAGAGTTTGAGAGTGAAACTGCCAACACGTAGAGAGATTTCATCACATAATATAATTGCTGGAAGCAAAATATTAGAAGCCTGGAGAATACAAGGAAATAGCTCTTAATAACCTAAATACAGACAGTTTCGTTGTTTTGCTCCTAAACATAGACTCAAAAAGCAGCAGAGAAAGTTAAGAGCAAAATGAGATGAGGTGTTACAGAAGAATACTGGAGATAAAAATGTACGGACAATGGAGATAGTCCTACTACGAAAGAATAAAGAACGATATCTGTGGATAGAACCGCTAAAAAGCAACGACTCATCAAGTCATTTTATCAGGTATGTACTCGCGACTGATTAAAATATATCAGTTATCAGTCCCAAGACTGGTCGAATTCTCCTCACCATTACCTAACAAAAGCTTTCAGGAAGGCTTGAGGAAAGGTGAGGAGTGAGGATACGAGACTTACTAGGCAAGATGAGGAGTGAGGTAGTTAGCCTCATTTTTCTCATGAGCCAAAACTCTGTAAGTGGAAATAGTGTGCATAAGTAGTGAAGAATGATCCTAAGCAGTTATTTACGTAATATCGTAGAGCCATCTTGGTCGTAAGGTTATCTATTGTTCAATCGATTAGATTAGACACGCCTTTATCGCGAGCGAGATTGGGACTATCAAGTCCCTTCTTACTCATAAAGAAGCATTTTCGATTACCTAAGGAGTGGGAGTCCGTGAAGTTGAAGTACTTGAAAATGATTTTAGGATGGTTCGTTTAATCGAAGTAAATTCAGGAATAGAAAGTTGTTCGATTTTCAAATGATAAATAAAATTTATCGTATAAATAGGTTCCACCTAGAGCTGCATCTAAAGCATATCCCAAAAGAAAGAATCACAGGAAGAAGGAAGGCCACAGTGTTGAAGGGTTGTAAAAAGGTGTGAAAGGTGTGAAAATTCTCTTTACTATGTAAAAGATAACTTCACTGCGTTGGTGTCAGAAGGCGCATTTANACCGGTCTCAGTAATATAGATATATATTGTGGAAGTTACCAAGTGTTTTATTTAAGATGGTTAGATCAACATTCCACGAAGTCAAGATTGATCATATTAAAATTTAATAAGTTTACATAACAAAATAAATTATTTGGCACAAGAGATATGCAAAAACGTACAGTCATTTGACGTGGCTGACTTAAATTCATAATAACAAAAATAACAGTGACTATTCTTAAGAACGCATTCTATTCTTGATTTATGGAAAGATTTTTAAAAAGAGCAAAGTTTTAGGGAAATAATTCATAAAACTCACCGCCAGTATGAGAGACATTGAGAAAAATTAACTACTTGGGTATAGTCTCCAACTAGAATATGCGTCAAGTACACGAGAACTTTAAACTGAAGGACTAAGGAGGTGCAACGCAAGGGAGTGCGTTTCGTAGCTTCGATTAAACAGAGAGCGATACGAAAATAGCCTGTGACGCAGTCCAGTTAGTCAAGGAGAGCCGAGGAAGACTTGAGGCAAGGAAGGTCGTTAGCATCGATATCTTTCGGCAGAACAATGAAAAAAAAAGCATTGGAAGAGAACGTAAAAAATTGATCGGCATAATTGGCACGGATTGACATGCAAAGATAGAATCGCTTAGTCTGGTGAATCATGCAATGGTGACTTAAAGGGGTGTTTACATGATCTGAATGGAATCAGACGAGAAATTACTGCAAACAAATGGAGAAAAACGTAGAAATAACCAAAGAGCGAAGTGGAGAGGTGAAAGAAGAGTAATTAAGATGCAAGAGTAGGAAAAAGACGATAATAATTTCTTAAATGGAAATAGGAAGATCCCAAGTACATACATACATTTTAATAACAATAATTATTATCACTATTGGCAAGCGCACACAACCAATTCCTATTCAGGAAAATCCGATTGCTCAGGACTCGAACCCGGGACCTTTGGTTCGCTCGTACTGACCATTCCATCACGCGGCCGGCCGATAAGAAAAAATGTAGCAGAGGAGAATAGGCTTATACTATCGGAAGTCCGTATTCGGCCGCAAATGAAGACACAAGACCGCACTTGAGTGACGTTCGAAATCGATATTGTAAGAAGGTAAACGAATTTGTTATTAGTTACCCGAAGCAGAATATTTTGCATTACACAAGGAAGAAGGGGAGCTTCCGAATTGCCAAATGGGCAACGGGTTCGACTTAGGTGAAAGCGGTCCCGGGTTCGATTCCCGGTGGGAGCCTAAGTGCGAAATGACCTCAGCTGTCAAAGTGCTTTTAACGACAATAATAATAATAATAGCAAGGAAAATGGTAGAGGTAAGTTTGTACGTGAAGGCGTGCAGTAAGGAAAAATCCCAAGGAAAAACGGACATGAACCAAGTCTGACAGGATCAGAACTCTTCCGTTTTTCGGGCAGATTATTTAACCAATTAAGCTTTCGAGCCAGAACAGTGGCTCTTAAGGCTACTGGTACCAGCTTAATTGGTTAAAGCATCTGCTCAGAAAATGGAAGATTCCAGGATCGACTCCTGGTCCAGTCAGGTTTTTCTCATGTCCGTTTTTCCTTGGGATATTTGCATTACATATTCACCTGAAGTAAACGAAATTGGAAACAATTTAATTTAAATATGTGAATAATTTTCGTAAAAGATCAATTTGGCCGCAGGTTCCGCATCCCTGGAATAAAGTTGTCTGAGTAAAGCGAATTCGATTCTGCTACAATACGCCACGTAAAAACTAATTGAAATTTCGGCAAAATAACCCTAAACAATATCGGATATTAACTGCAATTAATCCAATCGGAAAAAAGGAACACAAATTCTTGAGAAGAGACATGAAAACACTTTAAGAGATGCGCTGCTGAGAAGCAAAATCATAACATTAAAATAAAAGAGTTTGAGAGTGAAACTGCCAACACGTAGAGAGATTTCATCACATAATATAATTGCTGGAAGCAAAATATTAGAAGCCTGGAGAATACAAGGAAATAGCTCTTAATAACCTAAATACAGACAGTTTCGTTGTTTTGCTCCTAAACATAGACTCAAAAAGCAGCAGAGAAAGTTAAGAGCAAAATGAGATGAGGTGTTACAGAAGAATACTGGAGATAAAAATGTACGGACAATGGAGATAGTCCTACTACGAAAGAATAAAGAACGATATCTGTGGATAGAACCGCTAAAAAGCAACGACTCATCAAGTCATTTTATCAGGTATGTACTCGCGACTGATTAAAATATATCAGTTATCAGTCCCAAGACTGGTCGAATTCTCCTCACCATTACCTAACAAAAGCTTTCAGGAAGGCTTGAGGAAAGGTGAGGAGTGAGGATACGAGACTTACTAGGCAAGATGAGGAGTGAGGTAGTTAGCCTCATTTTTCTCATGAGCCAAAACTCTGTAAGTGGAAATAGTGTGCATAAGTAGTGAAGAATGATCCTAAGCAGTTATTTACGTAATATCGTAGAGCCATCTTGGTCGTAAGGTTATCTATTGTTCAATCGATTAGATTAGACACGCCTTTATCGCGAGCGAGATTGGGACTATCAAGTCCTTTCTTACTCATAAAGAAGCATTTTCGATTACCTAAGGAGTGGGAGTCCGTGAAGTTGAAGTACTTGAAAATGATTTTAGGATGGTTCGTTTAATCGAAGTAAATTCAGGAATAGAAAGTTGTTCGATTTTCAAATGATAAATAAAATTTATCGTATAAATAGGTTCCACCTAGAGCTGCATCTAAAGCATATCCCAAAAGAAAGAATCACAGGAAGAAGGAAGGCCACAGTGTTGAAGGGTTGTAAAAAGGTGTGAAAGGTGTGAAAATTCTCTTTACTATGTAAAAGATAACTTCACTGCGTTGGTGTCAGAAGGCGCATTTAAAGAAAATGAAATGAGAAACTGAAGGCACATAAGGGGCGACCAAAATGAATGCCACCATACAATCATCACATCTCAATACTTTCAAATTATCACAGCATTAGAGCCGAGACAAAGGTAAACGGAAGATGTGTTTTCCTCTGAAAACATATAACGAACAGTTATTCATCCAGACATTGTAACATGAGCCTAGATGATGATGATAAAATTGGAAAGTGTTGAAGGGGAGAATTGCGGATGACACGAGACGGTAAGCGTTGAATGATAATGGAAAGAGCAAAAAGGGAATGAGAAGGATAGCTGCAACAAACCAATCCTACCCGGGATGGTGACGAACTTAATTGGTGTTTGTTAAGCGAAATATTTCCGACAATAAACGGGGGGAAACGATAGCTGACGGCGAGATGGAATTTCAATCGCCACATTTCTGAACGATACAGTTGCAGATGCGAATGCAGGCAAGTTGTTTGTTGAACGAAGTTTGCACTGACTCACGGGAAGAAACCGGAATGGCAGGTTGGCGCCGCGACTCACAGATTTATCTATCCGCTGCAACGATCCGTCCTTGGATGAATTTCTCGAAAGAATGTTGCCAAAGTTGCAGATTCCGAATCGCTATAGAAAACAATCGAAGGAACATTTCGGGCAGATATTGGAGAACGAGCAGGGATCGGCACATCCCAAATTGCTCTTCCCTTCCACAATCGCCGCTATATACGGCATTTCGCTTCACATACGATACGAAATGAGCGGCAGATATGATTGCAAAAGGGCGATGTTGTTTTTCCGTGATTGATATCGCTTGAATAATTAAAACTGGACTCCAATCGATTAAGTTCGGAAATGAATTTAAAGAAAGCCCCGGGCGACGTGGTGAACCGAGGGTGAAGAACTTTTGAAGGCCCCAAATACCTTTGGGCCCCATAAGAAACCATTGGCTACACTTGAGCAGCGTATCGCAATCTTTCAAAATTTTAACACTGAATTTGTACGCGGGAAAACAAATTTATTGGTTGACTGGCACACATGGAAAGAAGACTTGCATGGTAATTATGTAGGTGTAGAATTAAAGTAAGATAGAATATTTTCCATCTCATTTTCACTCGATGCGATAAACAGGAGCGGAAAACGATTATTTTCGTACAGTAGTATCTCGATTATCCGAGTTAATGTGAACCGAGGTCACCGCGGATAACTGAAAATTCGGATAATACAGAAGGTTCGTCTCGCGTACGTAAATTATGAAATAAACTCGCTATATTCATGCATTGCCGTAGTAAGGCGTGTATTTACAATCGAAAATAACTTTGATGTAAAATCTATCTTCAATAAAAGATTTCCCTGTTCCTTCAAAATATATACGTCCTCGTCCATATGCAATTCTCATTTATTTTCTCCTATTATCTCCAGATTATTGTGCTGACGTTTGCTTGAACTGGTATGGAGTAGTTGCACCAAAATATCCGGTGTATCGGTACATGTGTGAGAAAAGCAAAGCAGACAAATATGCACCACGGATAATACGGAGCCTCTTTAATCGGGACGGATAATCGAGACACTACTGTACTTTAATTCGGGAATCAAAGAAAACCTTCCAAAAACAGGTTCCCCGCCTCAAATATAAACCATTGCACGGTTAATTTTTATCTTTTCCTGAAATTAGTCACTTTAAGGGTATACTTTTCGCAAACTATCGGTACAGCCGAGAATGGCTTTCATTCAGCAATAGTCGCGTTATTGCCTCTTGAGGTAATGGCCTAATCCATCCTCAACAGTTCTTTCCAATTTACTGCCGATGTACAGTTCCTCCGCTATACGATCACATTTTCATTTATTCCGTTTTTGCTCCTCAGACTAATTGTTCCCAACTATGTTTTCTTTTATTGGTGGAGTGGTAGAAATTCAACCCGGCCTTCAGAATCATCAGTCGACAAACGGAGATACAGATTATTCTTAACAGCATCAGAATTTGCATCGACAATCTCAGGCTCTCGTTTGCAATTTAAAACGAAAGAAAGAAAGTGGAAATAAAAGAACTAAATCGGTTTCAAAGGTGGGAAATCCGGTTTGGCGCGAGTGATGGCACTGTATTTAGTTGGAGGAGCGGTTTAAGTTGCACTTTGGGTGTTGAACTTGGGCCTTCTCTTGTCCCCTACACCGTCGATTCCAGTGCTCTCAACGTCTTCGCTCAATTTGCCGTAACTTGTATGGAGGAAAGAATCGTCATTTGCTTGATTGCACCTCCTTTCTGAACTGTTGATACTTCGACATTTCAGAAGAAGCACTATCCATCAAGCAAAAGCATTGTTTCGGGAAAATCGCCATCATCAGATCCCAGAATCGGAAAAAGACAAGTAAGTTTTAAAAGCGCTTCGACACCAAAGTCATTTCGCACGTTATTCCCACAGGGAATCGAACCTGGAATCGCTTTCACCGAAGTCGAACGCGTTGCTCGCATGGTTATCCGAAGGAACGGTAGTTGGAATCAGAAGACAGCACGAGATGAAGTTAGCCGAAATTATTCTTTCGGAAGGAAAAAAGTGAAGGTGGCTCTCACCCAAGAAAAGGGAATCTGAAAAAAGCCTGATAGGACAGGGACTAGAATCTGGAATCTTCCACTTTCCCGGCGGATGCTTTAGCCAATTAAGCTATCGAGGCAGAACATTCTCGTTCGGCCGGCAAGGTCGAAGTGCCCTTACCTGTGTATGGCATGTTCCTTAACCGACGTTGCCGTGGACGACGACGTTTACTCGGGCGAAAACACTTCGCCCTACAAAGTCTCCCAAAACGGCATGAGATAATGCTCTGACTCGATACCTTATTTGGCCAAATGAAACTATTCGAGTGAAAACAGCTAAACAGTGATGTCTCTGCGCACTAATAAGGAAGCGATCGGCAAAAAGAAAGATGGAGAGTAAAATTCAAGTTTACACCGTGGAGGTTGAGCGAGGATATTAATGCCACAAAAAAAACAATAAGGAAGGGTCCCGATTGTTATTACCGAACAGGTGTCGTATTTTGGCACGAAGAGCCAACAATGACGGACATTTTATGTGGGAGATCTGTTGGATAGTAAAGCCGGAGACCGATTAGAAGAGAAGACTACGAGGAGAGGGATGAAGAAAGCAAATATAACCCAAAACAAATCGTAAACTGTGCCAAGAAAAACGCTTGTAAAGGAATAAAAGCCTATAATGAGCCTCAAGAGGGCAACGCAGAGTTATGAAGAATATTTTTTTAATAATATCGGTCTCTTAAACGACAATTCTTTTTGTCAGTTTTAGCTCTAACAAGAGAACCTTTACCACTGCGCCAAACAGATCTTAAATATGCATTAGAGAATAGGTTCTTTGGCAAAAAACAAGGACCAATACGTTCCAGTTTTAACTAACATTTCCAAGTTTCTCAGCAAAAAGTGTTAGAAAATCAGCTCAAAATACGAGCTCGTACATCAATTTGAACTATGAATACATATTCTATACTATTTCACAACTTTGGCCATGGTCAAGTGATTCCATATAGCAGCTTTTTCGAGAATCTGCGTTGAAAATATCGCCGTCAATTAATAATTTATTTACCGGATAGATTATTAGCATTATACACCTAAAAAAAACAAGCTTGTAAACAGCAAAGAGTTGTTCCTGAATGTAACTTTAAAAATGATAAAACATTCACGAACAGGAAATAAATTTGCGGAAGAAAAAGACCAAAATTCATCAGAATGGCATCGAACTAGCGATCTTGAGCTTTGCCGTCGTACACACTATCCACTACGCCATGACCTGTGAAAGTGATGAATTTTAGGCTGATTTTAATTTTTTTTGTTGGGAAACTAGAAAATGTAAGTTAAAACTGGAAAATGTTGGACTTTATCTTTTGCCAAAGCACCTATCCTTAGTGTATTATTAAGATCCTTTTGACACAGTAAAGGTTCCCTCATTAGTTTCTTTTAGTTCACTGATAAAGACTGCTACCAGTAGTGAACTCTTTAATTTACATAAATTTATCTTTACATTCAGTATTTTATTGCTATTTTGGTACTGACCTGTTTTGTTACGTATTCATTTGTATTTTATAATTTTCTTTATAATTGGCGTAAACGGGACTCAGCCCACTACGGGGAGTGTCGTGCCCGGCAGTGATAGGAGTAAGGCTATCTCAGTCGTCATTCCACGAAACCCTTACCCAGGAAACGACAAGAAAAGAAGAAAGAAGATGGCCAGGGAAACTATGGNATGAAGGTATAAACGATTCATCCTCCTTTCGCTTCAAATATGCAACGCGTCCATTTGATAATTTCCTAGGCTTTATCCATTATTTTTATCTACTGCCAAGAAGATACGGAGAATACAAAATCTTCGAAAACAAAACGTTCTTCAGAGCATGTTGCAACTATTGACGTTTCTTTGATGACTGATGTTTTAATTCGATAGATAAAAACAATTGACGTCTTTCAAAGACGGGTCTTATTAAGATTCCATGAAGAGCATTCCTTATTTCCGAGAAACGTGCACAAGACCATTTCTTTAATAACTCCCAGCATTGCGGTCCTGTTATTTTCTTATAAAATAGCTCTAATTCATTGAGTTTCGAAGTTTCGAGTTCAGAATATTAGACTAATGACCACCGTGTGCACGGCTTACGAGGAATATAGATGTGCGATAACTGAGGAGAAGACGCAGGGCTGCTAGATAACGTGGGAATTCTAGCATTCACCTTATCTGTGAGGGCCCACCCCTCCCTCTGTATTTTCAATACCTCAGGCTTTTCCTTGATTTTAAAGCGTCCGTGCTTTAGGGAGTCGTCATTCTGGCCATGGAACTGTAATCCGAGCGTATAAATTAAATAGTTGCGTTGAATTTTTTCAGCGATTGACTGGGTTCTTTACTTCATTAGTGACTGTCTTAAACTTACACAAGAAACATCTTCAAAACAATTTCTGATAATATGACTCGGTAAAATTACTAAATAGGGCAACAACGTCTGCGTAAGAAGATGATATTACTCTTAAGTAAATTTACTAAGTAAAACAGTGTTTGTTTTGACAATCACTGTATTCCCGAAAATAATCACATTATGGAATCTTCATTTAGTGAAAGCCTTCATACCAGATTAAGACGTTTTTGTGATTAAAGCAAGCAGAGTTAGTTTAGGAACCTAACTTTACAAATGTTGTTACATATATCGAATCCATCCTTCGGAAAATCGAATTGAAAATTCCTCCTTTTCACACCTCTTGTGCTCTAATACAGGGTTTCCCAACCTCTATGGTCTGCCGTGTCCTCAAGACGACCAATGTGCAATGATTTTCTTTTACTCTTGGTTCTAATTCAACATCTTACAATTACAATAAAATCCGCCTAAGACTTTTCAGGAGGCGCGTTTTGAATTGTTGCACGTTGGAAAACGAAAGGGAATAGACCACAAGGAGGCAATGGAGGTGCCATTAAGTAAGGTGGGGTGGGTTCATTCATGGGACAGCAGTTCAAATTCCTCGAGTTCGCGCCGTATCTTATCACTCGATTCTATCTTCTACTAGGGGAATTTGGCGAATTCTGAGATGTCCCATGCACTATTAATCGCTCCTTATACCTCATTTTTAAATAATTCGCCTTCTGACTGTGCTCTAGTGTGGACTTACTATCATTTTGTGCCTGGCGTTACACTTCAATTTTTGACAGTGCTTCTAATTTGTTG
>KZ309128.1:418430-519060 GCA_000376725.2 Ladona fulva | reverse complement strand
GAGTCGGAATGGGCAGAGTTAGGGAGAGGGGTAAGACAAGGATGCCCATTATCACCATCGCTTTTTAATATATATGCAGAGGAAATGGTGAATGAAGCTTGGGAAGAAATAAGCAAGTGAGTGATAGTTGGAGGGAAAGTGGTAAAGTCAGTAAGATGTGCGGACGATGAAGCTATTGTGTGCGATTCCGAAAGGGGTTTACAAATACTAGTAAATGCACTAAACGATAAGGCATTGGAATATGGAATGAAAATAAACGTAAGTAAAATTAAAGTAATGAGATTCACTAAGTGAAAGAAGGCTAAGTTAACCGTAAGGGTGGATGGGGAAAAACTAGAACAGGTGGACAGATTCTCGTACTTGGGTAGTGTTCTATCTTGAAATGGGAGGTGTGAAGATGAGGTTCGAAAAGGAGTAGCATTGGCCAAAGAAGCTATTATGAAGCGAAGGGAATTATTGACAAAGGGTCTCGATAAAGGAATCAAGAAAAGATTGGTAAAATCCTTGATATGGAGTGTTTTGCTGTACGGGTGTGAAACATGGACCTTAAGAAAAGAGGACATCAAAAGATTGGAGGCATTTGAGATGTGGGTGTGGGTGGAGAAGGTGAGCTGGGTGGATAGAAAAACAAACATAGAGGTGCTAGAAATGGTTGGGGAGGAAAGGGTTTTAACTGAAGTAATCAATCGCCGACAAAAGAAATGGGTGTGTCAAATATTGAGAGGTGAGGGATTGCTGAAGACTGTAATTGAGGGTAGAATGCAAGGGAAAAGACAGAGGGGAAGGCAGAGGCAAAAGATGTTAGATGACATGAAGGGTGAGGTGAGTTACCAGGGAACGAAAGAAAAGGCCATGAATAGGGAATATTAGGGCACATGGACCTACCGAAAGGTAGAACACTTATGTATGTAGGTCTGTGTAATAATGAATTATTATTGTTAGCCTTTCAGATCTAGTATAACCTGCCTTTTCCTTAAAACTTAGTTAAATATAATTAGGATTCGCAGATTTTTCACACCCATACCCTGCGGGAGCCTTTCTGTTACGGTGTATGTTTTCCTACTTACGAAAACTTAGGTTTATAAAGTCACAAAGCAGTTTTCTTCTCTGCACTTCTTTCAAGCTATCTCTTTTAAATTTTAAATGACGAAGGCTTTGATGTAAGAAGAGTAAGAGAGAAGATTTGTAGTCTTAATCTCAGCTTAATTAATTCGTATTATTATCGTTATTATCCTAGAATATTGTTTCTTCTGTACCCGTCGGTTAAAAATTTTGGGCATCACAATCTACAAGAAATAGATCCAAAGGTTTTCTAATGGTAAGAATATTTTCCAATACAAATACCCACTATGCTCCCGGTTATTACTACGAGGATAATGACATCTCCGGAAGGGGAAATCGACATGAGCACCCCTTTTGGCGCAATTCAGGAGCAGTGTTGCAGAATGTACTTCGGCGGCTAATAAATGCAGGATACAAAGAAATATCATTTTCTTCTCTCATTTTCGATATCTAAATCGATTTCACTATTAACTGAAATCCCGGATGCGTTCTACAAAATACGAGTAACGTAAAGTAAAACCAATTCTGAAAGTCCTAAAAAAGGGCCAGATAAAAGGATTTTAAGAGATTTACTTATTTCTTGCCGTTCTCTCGACGGACTGCAGCTCTTTTTTAAGATTTCGCATGTGAGCGAAAACATTATCAAAGACAACTCGAGAGATTCATGTCAGGAATAGAATGAAATTATTTTTCTGTGAAATTAGAAATAGCTACGAAAATGGATGTCGGGTTTGGGCTTCGTAGGCCCGGGTTCGAGAGGAAAACGATACAGAAAATGTCACGACCAAAATATCCGTAATTTTCAATGAACTAGCAGCAGTTCTTGTTTGTAGCGCGATGAGTTCTGGGTTGGGTTGGGTCAGAGGATTTCAGTAGGGCGTCGCACCGTAATATTTTTTTGTTCCGATTTTCGACCCGGTTCAATGAAATTCATTTCGGTTCGTTTCCGCTCCGTCGAACCGGTTTTTTCGCTCCGATCATAGAAATACGTACTCTCATATGGTAATTTTGCGTGTGTAGTTTTTTTCGATCAAATTTGATTAAATTTATAATAAAATTTGCGATATTATAGAATTAAGGGTCAAAATATAAAATGCTAATCATCCGTGAAAGTTAGTCGCACGGCGCAGTTATAAATTAGGCCAGGTCTCGAACCCGGGATGTCTGAACCATTCCGCCATCGAGGTCGGCACACTTTACGAGGAAATTCAAATTTTTCGAAGTAAAACTAACAATGGATTACCCGTAATCAGCGGGGACTTCAAATTACCCCACATCGATTGGTTTAATCATGTTGATAACACATGATTCCGGGAAAGTTATTTTTGCCGAACTTAATTAATTATCCTCCAACGAACCATCCGTTACAATGGGTGGTTCAAGAGCTCAGTAAACAGGCTGGACGTCTTTCTCATGCCAGTGATGCACTGAGCTAATATTAAATGCATCACCTTGCGATAACTCAAGCAGCCACTGCTTGATTCCATGCGAACGTGGTAAATTTAGCAAAACGAACTTAATTAGTTTGAAACCGAAGAAATTTGGAATACGCTACCACGAAATATTGTTTCCATAAAAAACTTTTTCTGCGAAGCAGTTGGCCTAGATCAGATGGCGAACCTCTTAGTCGGAAGATGTTGATGAAATAAAGGACTCGAGCGCCAATGTAGTGCCAAACCATTGCGTAAGATGATTATCTACGCCACTGAGTCAATGATGGACTTAAGATGTTGTTATTGACGATATTAATCACTGATTAATATTAAACTTGACAGAAAGCACATTTATTTACTTTGGAGCTTAAACGCTTACAGTGAAGAATATGTGTCAAGGATAGTCCCGTCGGAAAATCGCCCGCGAAAATAAAATACCTCGCGTGAGACTATGGTTATGCGTTCCGTAGGTTCGCCAACGTAGACCCACAGAGACCAGCAAATCTCAATAGAAACAAAAGTTGGAGACTGTAAGTAATTCTTGGTGATGGAACAAGTGATGTCAAATTAGCGAAATAGCGGAGCAACACAAACAATGACAGAAGAAGCTCTACCTGAATTTAAGAAAGATACTGCGCGAATTTCTGGTTAAGTACCAAAGAGTCTTCCTTAAAAGAATAAACAGATGAGGTACTTACAGTCCGCCAGCTGGGAATCAATCGACGACGGTCTCTCGTCGAACATTCTGCAAAGAAAGAAATGCATTGATTAGATACGTTATTAATGAATTGCCAAAAATAATAACCACAAAATATCTAATACGGGTATTTATTTATGTTTGAGATAACATCTGAATAAATTTACTACCATCCACACGTGATTAAAATTCATCACTCCATATTTAACAGTCTTTAACGCATATGAGGTTTCGCCTTTGAAAATAATCTTAGGAAAATATTTTTCCTACTTGGAATGTTCATACAAAATTCTAAACAATGTCTGGAACATAAAAAGATGAAATTCATTGGCTAAAAAAGGTATTTATTCAGCAAGACAATTGAATAGTTTAAATTATAGCTCATTATGGACTTTCTAAAGAATTTACTTGTATGCTTATGAATTCTAGAATTTAAGAAAATGGTCGCAACGAAAATTTACGCAAAGACGACGGTTATAAGTTAGCGGGAAATCTTTTTATACAACAATTTTGTAAACTAATTACAAAAAATGAAGTGAAATTCAATCTTCCACTGAAGGGCTCTAACACGGATTTAATTGGAGTAATTTTTCCACTACGTAGAGCTGCTCTCATTACTGATTTTGTTATTTCTGCAGTTTTTTATTTCCTTTCGCAAATCCCATACAAAATATATGTATACAGTAAATCGTTCATTTTCATTTTATAATATTTATCTATACAGTGAATTATATGTAATACATAAGAATAGCAATGTACAGTGGCTATTAAAAGTGGGGGCAAGAAATCTAGAATGCTGTGAGAGGGTAAATCCAAGAAAGTTCAGTAAAATCTGTAACGATTACACAGAATTCGATGAGGTGTAACCAAAATGAATGCAATGATTCATAACCACCCTTAACTTTCACTACCTGTAACTGTAAGATTGACACAGCCAGAAGAAGACCGAGTCGAAAGTAAACGAAAGATGCATTTTCCTCAATCTTGGACCAAAAGCTAAACGAAAAATATTTCATTCATCAAGAAGTACTTCGACTATTACTGTGAGAATACGATGAAATAGGAAAGGATCGCGATGTAAGTGAGCGCTGTGGAGTCCCGAGCCGGATTCATGACCCTAATTCGAATGAGAGCGACCTTCTTCGAAAGCAAACCGGACGACGAAATAAACGAAAAATTACGTCATTTCCGACTACGTCTCTGATTTAGGTTACCGAAACATCGCAGAGTAAAACATAAAACGAATAGATACACGAATAAAATACGCATTCCGAGCAATGTTTCCAATTCCACCGACTAAAGCGTTACATTTATAACAACGACTTCGAGTACATTTCCCAAATAAACTTACGTATTAAGAATATGAAATAAGATAAATACCCGCATCTCCTTAACGGTATCTGTTTAAAATACAACAGGCTAACGAAAATAAAATCAATCCGTTTTTATTTTTCGGTTGCAAAACAGTCATTTCTTACGACGACCAACCAAATCAAAATCCTAATTTAACACGAGTGTTTACGCTATTATTTACAACTAAACCTGTGCAGGATTTGGCAAACCTTTCTTCCGATAACGATAAAATATCCGCCTGGAAGACCTGAATTCGAGTCCCAGAAACTTGTTTCACTTCATTTTATCCTTGGGTTTTTAGACACGCCTGAGACGTGCTGTTATATTTTAAACTGGGCAAAAAGACTGGAGAACACTTAGCTATTTACAATTACGGTAAAACACGCTAAACAGGAGCGAAGTATCAAGGATGATAACACTGGTCTTTTTGTGCCGAATTATATTTAAAAGTAAATATAAAAGAAGAAAGGCTGATTAAAATGAAGTCGCAACGAAAACGAAGAACGTTACTAAAACTTAAAGCCTTTTGCTATCAGTGATTTGAGAGCTAATGAAAAATTCCTTGATTTATATTATTAAGATCAGTTGATTAAGCTAAAGAAGGTGTTACTTACGGTAATCATTTTAGCGGAAAAAGAAGAAAACATCGTTACTTTACCTAGCGTTAAAATTCGAAAAAATTACGAAAGAATTTTAAATTTTTTTTAAATATGTAAATTAATCGTTACTGTATATTGAAATTAAATTGCCTTCGACGTAATCCGACGCATAAACAGCTCGCTGCGAACAAGAGACGCTCCGATTTGGGGCTACCAAAAAGTACAAAATAGAATATAATAGTACGGACAAATTAAACGGAAATGTTCTCCATTGTAGTGTTTTCAGCCTTATTTCGAAGACTGGCGCTTCGACCGCAAATTTTACCTTTAGAGTTCACCTCAAACGCAGCGGAAAGTGTATTCGGAGAGTCATTTTCTATTTAAACTCTCAACTTTCACTCCAAAGAATCAAAACTTCATGCACATCTTGGATTCGAGTAAACTAAAAGCAAACAATGTTCTGTAATCACCGTAACAACGATAAATAATAGGGATCATTTACGACTATGCAGCTATCGTTTACATTGTGAAAGCATGAAATGAATAATCAGCCAAACTCAGAATTCCTTGAACTTAGTTTCCGTGACTAAATTAAACGCCACAGAAGTGGGAAAAGCATTCGTCAGAAATTAGTTTCTCATCTCACGCGGGCACCAAAAAGGTCCAACGTTTCCCAAAGTAACGTTAGTAGTAACAGCTGCAACTGAACCATCGTGATCTGAATCTATCAAGTATTCTTGAAGAGTATGTATTTACGCTTAAGTATGAACGTTCAAAGCCTTGATCGATGAAATAGTTTGATTATCACCCGAACTATCCCGTGCCTCCCGTGAACGCCAATTCATAATGATTACATCAAAATGCAATGCTATCTGTTTACATGCATAAGTTTCCTGTGCCATTTTTTTCTTTCGTACAAAAATGCAGGGCTGGATTTAGGCTATCAAAGGGCTCTCTGCAAAGATCAGATTGAGTTCCTCACTAAGATTTATGAGTAAAAATTCTAGAATTTTCATAAAATACACAAATATACATCCGATAGAAATTTCAATCTCTTCACTACGGCGAGAATAATTAAACATGTTTTGAGCTACAGTACAAAAAATTCTATAACTTACAGTTAATGTTGGGTAGACTTTAAACTATGTAGTGACAGGCACAGCGCAATATATTCTATAAACATAATATGTAGACTTATGTAGATATTTAAAATTCTTTCTTGAAGCGAAAATCAAGAGCTATTTGTAGTACATCACCGATAGTAGAGGCTCTCATGTGAATAAGGCGCTCAGCTAGCGACTACTACGTCTAATTATAAATCTTCCCCTGCAAAAATACGATTTCATCAATTCTAAACCCACGTTGTCCATGTTAACACTAAATCAGTATGAATTTCCCTCTTAACTCTTCTTTTCCGTAAATATTTCCATAATTCTTCCAATTGGGCCAAATTACCTCTTCTATTACGACAGTATTCACGCCCCAGACCTTTAAGATTCTCGTGTGTCCCCAAAAATACAAAATCCTTACTCATCTTCTCAGAAATGATAATTGTGCAGGAATCGTTTTGGAGCGAAGTCACGCTCTGAACCTCTAAACTAAACTCTAAACTGATATTCACGTCCGAATAGTAGCATAGGTCTCTTCTTCGATAAAGTTTCATCTCTCGTCATAACCTACTTCCATGACCCAATTACTTCTACTGGTACTTCAACAACAAAAGAATTTCGTTTCTTTATAAGAGAGTTTAGTTTGCGGATTGCAACAACTTTTTAAACAAATTTGTGGAATTTTAGTTCACTAATTTCAAACCGAAATATGCAATTTCATGGGGTGAAGGCTTTGAATAATTTTGCAAGATGCGATTCACGTCGTTCTACTGTCACTTGAAACAGGTTTATATCAAAGTTGAGAAAATTAAGTTCTTCGCCTTGAAACACATTCGTTTAATTATTTCCCGCTTCAAAATGTCGAGCGGTTATTCTCGGCCGAGCCACGTTATTCGCTATCTCGAGGAAGCTCATTTCACAACGGGAACTTCATCCGCGAAGCACACATCGCTCGCGATTATTTATTTCTCCTCAGTGCGCATGCGCAAACTAAGCGCGCACTAACGCCGTTGAGATTCACGTGCACGCACCCGAGATAGATCGCATTCGCAGAAGGTCACGGAATGCGTCTTCGATGCAACCCGCATTTCGTGAAGAAGTGGTCACGCGAAAAATATGATTCTCAGTTTTTGAAGTACCTCTTCAATGAGATCTTCTTTTGAATCAAAACTGCTTATGGCAACAGAGATTCCACACATTACTGAAGGAAGAATTTATAAATAACACGTGAGGGCCAATGTACTGAGACAAATTCAGGTTACGGCAGAGAAAGGCAAAATGAAAACGAATAATATGAAAATTTTCTGGATAAAACAAAAAGGAGAAATAGAAAAAGTAATTTTAACAGTAGACACCTCAGCACACATTCTAATTGTTCCACAACTTTCGACGTTTAGCACGTGCATCGTATAATTCCGATAAGTCGATATCGGAACGCGTGAAATGATTCCGATAGGTTGATATCGGAATTTAAATGCATCTAAACTAGTGTTCTTCCGAAATGTTGGTAAAATTTCCGTTTATTACATTTGTTGTGTATCATTCGACCTAAGCTGTTATCAAATATTACTGAACTAATACAGCATGTTCAATTTAGACTTTTTTAGATGCACATTATTTTGGGCTGAGAGAAATAATTCTATACTTCTCTACAAACATAATGGCTTTAATCTAAAAAGTTAACATTGCTTCCATAAAATTAAAGACGTACAACTTTGCGATAATGTATTTAAAAGCTTCAGATACTAGCAGTAACCCAAATTCAATATCTGGAATTACTCATTGAAAGATAATCGATCTATTTTCCGATAGATTCAGTAAAAAACACAACCCCTGATGAATCCCTTTCCTGTCAGACTTTTTTCATTCCGTTTATTCTTGGGAATCATTAAGATCTTATAGAAATATTTCGTTAAAACAAAGCACACGCCAGATCAATGCATTCTATCTTCGAACTACCACGCCCAATGCCATTGACGTAGTGATTCGCTATCTAACACGTACATGTCTTCTTCCGCGCATTTAATGAAACAACTTTTTCATCAAAACCCAACATAAAACCTCTAAAAAGTTTAAATTTCTAAAAAATGAACGAATAAAAAATTCTTAACTTTGCAGAATCAGCTGTAACGATAAGGACACGAAATGTCTTTGATGCGCGTAAGAAACGCGGCAATCGATTTTCATTTGCTTTGGCGGCGAAGCCCACACTCAATCAGCAGCGTAGATTAAAGCGACGAGGAAATCAACTCCACTGAAACATTCCTCGTATTTATTGGTGCGAAACATCTCTCGAATTGAAAGAATCCGAAGATAAACTCGTCCTCTAAACAGCAGATCAACACATTCTACCTCTAAGGGCTTCCGTTAACTGAGCGATGATATTATTTGCATTGCATTTTGGAATAGCCTCGTTAGAACTATTACACAGATTAATTTCAGCTTATTTGTTTACATTCGATTCCTCAGACTGACCGCTTTAACCGAAAAATACGCGAATTTGTAAGTTTGAGAAAATTTGCAAATCAACACCATGCCGCCAGTAGGGTCTCATAAAGCTCTTCAACATCTTCTAAAACAGCGGTGGCTGACCTATCGGACATTAACTCGCAAATCTTAACCTTGCGGTACTATGAAGTTTTGCCTTGCTACTATTAAGTTTTCTTAAAAGGTTACATATATCAAATCATTATCATAAAAGTTCCTTATTATTATGAAGTACATCTTATCGATCGTCTACTCTGCGTCGCTAACACGAAACGGATAGAGAATGTAAAGAAAGGGTTCAGTAAGTATGACATTGCAAATAATGCGCAAATTTCTTCTCGGAAAAAAGATTGCCACCGACCATCAGTAGTCCGCGAACTACCAGTTGGCGACTGCTTTTCTAGAGTAAATGATTTCTAAAGTTCTCCGTTCTCACGTGAATAGCCTTTATTTACCTATCTTTGTATTATCTTTCGAGATTTACTACGGTTTTCCTGTGTGCTATTGTGCATTTTATATCCACGATTTCCTACTTTCAATTATCCAAATATGATCCAAATTATTCTCCAATAGTTTCGACACTACTGCAATTTAAACTTTCCTAGCAATGATGCTATTGCGCGTTCCAGTTATTCTAGTCGACAACAAGGGCTTTAGAAGGAATCAAATCCTACGTATTAAACGAAAATATCTTTATGTCAGGTATTCTTTACGCGGAATTTAAAGGCTAGACGAATAAAATTACCTATAAAAGTTCGAATTGGAAGATTTCAATCGCCGTTTTCAACTGCCGTACTGACCATAAAAACTGGAACGCATTATAGACATCTTTGACCAACTCATGTGGGGAGAGTACTAAATTGATGAAGGAATCTATGCATTTGGTATGGGAGTCCTCACATCCTGGTCGTCAATACGATACATTTCTCTCAGGCCCTCAGGAGTAATAGCAATTTCGAACATTTCAGTTTTAATGCTAATTTGCAGACACTACACCTCTTCAGTAACATAAGAATAGCATAAATTGCCTCTTTCTTTAACTTTAAGATCTGTAAAAGTTCGATCACCAATTCCTCGCATTTTTTTCCCTCCCAATGTATGTGATATTTACGAAAGCGGAACTGCAGAATTTAATCCCCTTGCCCCCATTTTCCTTATCTCAATCAAGATGATCCCAGAAGATTGTAGTCTATATTACGATCGGCGAATCCCGGTCAAGCAGGTGGTTCTAACAAGGGACCGTATAATATGAGAGTTTTCTGTTAATTAATATAATTTTTAGAGTATTAAGGTAATATTGATTACAGTTACTTAAATATGTGAGTGCGTCTCTCATAGTTCCAGCTTCTTAACGATCGAAAATCGGAATTCCTTCTGCGACAGGAAACAGGAATTTTGCCACTGGAATGATCTAATTTGGCCCATATCTGTAGTCAGCTACAGCGTCGGAAATTTTCTATAAAAATCTGTTTTCTTTTTTTCCTGCATAAATCTCTATTATCTACCTTCTAAGAACATACCTTCCCAGTTGCCCTTTCCACTTGGCTGAACTCTCTATGGGAAAATGTATCCATAAATTTAGATTCCAAATTAACGCCCTCTTTCCATTTTCTTGATAACTTCCGCCTTTCATATCGTCCATTAGCTTTTGCCTTTCACTCTGCCTTTTCCCTTCCATCTCACCCTTAATCACTCTCAGCATTTGAGATACGATATTAAGTTTCGTTAAGAAAATACTTCGGAAGGTTTTCGTTCAATTCAACCGTTCAGTAATATAGATTTACTCTTCTTTACCACTTATGAAGCTATAAATTCGGGGTTCCCGATAGCCAAGTGGGCAACGCGTTCGACTTCAATGAAAGCGGTCCCGGGTTCGATTCCCGGTGGGGGCTTACGTGCGAAATGACCTAAGTTGTCAACGACACTACTACTATATAAATTCTATACAAAAACTTTTCAGAATAGGAAATGAATCATTTACGACCCACGAATTAAAATATTGTTACTCTAGTTAACAAAATGTAGAAAACATGGTTTTCTAGGCAAAAACATGGGACAATCACTCATAAATCATCTTCTTCGAGGTGATAAATTAAGGAGTGGTTTTAAATTTTTATTATACGTACTTTACAATTTTAATATATATATTACTATTCATAACAAAAACGAGGCATTTTTATTATGATTAGTAATAGCGCTATAGGAAACTTAATTGTCCAATAGTAATAAATTACCGATTCGCAGTTCGCTATAAATCGTAAAACCGTAGAGAAGTAAGTTATTCCAGAAACTCCATCTTTGTTTCAATAACAACCCCGGGAAATGTAAATTTGTTTCTACAATTACGAAAATTGCAAAAAAATCATGGATCTTTGTCGTTGAAGTTCTAGAGTATCGGATGTTTAAGAGAGGTGACGAATTCTCTCACTAAGAGCTAAAAAAAACAGTATTCGTTGCAGGAAACAAACTTAAGGAAATGCCTTATGAAATAGGTCTTATCTAAGGAAATTATTGTGTGTGCAAGCTTTTACGTACAAAGTTACCTTTCACAGTTTTCCTAGTAATATGTATACATAGAAAAGACACAAAACAATTTTATTCATGCTGATACATAAAATTGTTTTCCATTCTGGAATAAATTGAAATAATAATAAATAAACGAAGCGTAATTATTTTAATAGAATAACAAGTGTGAAAAACAGCGACTTGATTGGGACTCGAACCCAGGGCTTCCACTTTCCGGGCAGGTATTCTAACCACAACTATGTAGGAAAGTGGGAAACCTGGGTTCGAGTCTCAGTCAAGTCGCTGTTTTTCACACTTGTTATTCCTTTGGGATCAGCCGCACGACTTCATCGTGTAAAGAACTTCACCTTAAGGAATCCTTGTAATTATTTTAGTTCCGACGCTCGCTCTGGTTGAATGACTTCCCGTTCATCCGATTCCTCCTAAAACAATCCTTCTGAAAGGTTTTCATTGTGTAAAACTTTTAAATGACATTGCACCAATTAAATTTTAGAACAAAACTATTAAAACCAAATAATAATCTAAATAAAAACTCATTTGTCGAAAGTATTAGCGAGTGAATTATTATAATTCAATCACGATGACTGATTCGCAAGTACACATCAGAATTGATTAATAAACACTACTGATGTTACACTTACTAAGAAACGAACCTAAAATCGGAGCAGGAATATCGGTTTATGGCTTCGGTTCAGGTTCAAGGACTTCGATCTTTCCCTTTGGGTTCGGTTTTATCTCCAAGAATAACGGTTTCCTTCGGTTTTTGTTTCCGGTTCGGTTCCGGTTCGATGCCGTTTAAAACGTAAGTATTCTAAAGGAACGGTGAGAAGGCAACTGCCGTTATGTTCAGTTACGCACAACATTAACTGGAAAGACACGATAACGAGTTTAAAGGGCGAGTGTAAAAATGCGGCGTGTGTGCGCGGGGCATAGGCGAGGCGACGGACGAACAACTTAGTGTATTGATTTTTGGCGTGCAAGGCAGTTCCCATGGTGCAGCACTCCGTTGCCATGGCGCCCACGTATATAAATAGTGAGAAGCAGTCATTCCGAGAGAGGGAAGTAACCTATTTACGAACCAAAGAACTAGCAGATGGACCGTTTCTAATTCCTCGCAAATCCAAACTAAAAATAAGAACGTCGCTATGGCTGTATGACAAATAGGTGGGGTGTGATTCAATGTTGGGTGCACTCTACGCACAAACCAATATGTGAATTTGTTTTCTTGCACGTATTAAGAATTCCTTAGCAACTTCCGCCTCCGCCTATAGTTCTTAACATGCACGTTAAATGAAAACACTAGCCAATTCAAAGGTTCCACGATACTTGAGTCACAATATATATGCATCATCGCCAATTCTATATCAAACATGGATGAAACGTGAATATTTGTAGCTGATAATAACGCTGAAAAGAGTTGAATCAAGTTGTCCATTTAAGTGTTGTAGAAACCTGACTACTCTCAACCAGAATTTTCATTAAAACATGGATAAAAACAACAGTCTATCGAAGACCCACTTTTGGCAGTAAATATTGCCGCAATGTTTCATTTCGCATGTAACGTTTCATAAAATATTACGGAAGTATTCGGCAGAAAGAACGCACATCTTACAGTGATTGAATATGTTAGCGATGTCAACAGTAGTGATATAAACGTTTCCCCGTAATTTTTGTTATATAATTGCTATATAGTATATAATATAATATATAATTGCTGTATAGAATAACAATTTTTCTCAGATCACGTTGAGTATAGAACGAAGATTTCATGCTTAAAGCTTATGATTGCTGAATCAAAGGAAGCTGAGTTCAAAAAAGAGGAATCAAAAAACTTCCGAGGCACTCAAGATAGAGGTCAGGAGAGTCCTGTCTGTTCACTCGGAGCCTTACGAAATATTATAACTTGCTGCCTTTGAGATATTTGTGAGAATAAACTGAAATTATGAAAGTACGGAATAAAAGATCCCAAAAAGAACAATGAGAACCTTTCCTCTGATGAATAGAAGAATAGAGATTGTCTACAGCTTCGTTACTGTTAATTTGTATGTTCTCCGTAAACTGGAAGGATCAGGGCAAGGCCACGAATATAATCCTTCGTTAATATTAATGGGCAAATAAAATTGAGGAATCGCACTGCGTTTGGACAATAACAACTCTAACGCATGCATCCAAACATACCGGTGAGGGAGAAAATCGTTTTCTAGTTGTGAAACGTGGTAAGAACTAAGAAATGGCGGTTGTTTGGGAATGTTTCGTCGATTAATTTAAAATCCAAGAGGCCAACGATTAGCTGCATTTTGCGGAGCCATCACAGATATCCGTTCACAACACAATTACTGGAGGCGTAAAGAGGGACCTGACACACAACTAGCACACAAAATCATTCCTAATTCCCTAAACAGAAGAACGCGATTATACCTGGGGCCTTGGTGTTAGGAGAGCCACTCTGCCACCGGGACCGCTTGGTCGTCCTCAAATTTTTAAATATAAGTTGAAGTTATTTTTTCTTTTCGCAATGGTTCTTACATTAGTTTCACGAACTTTATTGACTTATACCACGAAGCATTTGCGAAGGGGTCAAACTTCCTCCCTCCTTTGATAAATTGCAAGTAATATTCTCAGGGTAAGGCGAGAAGATCAAACTGAAAATGAATTGTTTTGAGTATTTCCCCATCAATTAACATCGATCGGATTTTTTACAAGTACATATCGTTTCCTTAAGGCAGAGTTGCCCAAACTTTTCCTCCGGCGGAACACTTTATCAATTCTATGATATCAGCGGAACACCTAGGTTACTTTTTCTTAATTCAAAACTGAAATTCATACAAGAATTATCATTCTTCGTAAGTTTCCGCGGAACACTTAAAAACTCTTCCTGGAACACCAGTGTTCTGCGGAACACACTTTGGGAAACCCTGCCTTAAGGGATGCATAATTAAGATAACGGTAACATTTGGTATGCAAGGAAACATAATCGCCCCCTTTCTGGCTAGTTTCTAAATCCACCCCTGCCCATATGCTAGAATAATATTCTCACCGACGATAGTGAACATCCCTTTGTAATGACAACGTATATGACACAATCTCAGTAAAGTGAAATATTAAATTATATTAGTTTCACATTTGCGCCAATGAGTAAATCAATTTCAGCAACTTTGGATTCTTTTGCCAAATTGGAATAGTATTGTTAAAAGTACTTCGATGGCTTAGGTCATTTGGCACACACAAGCCCCCACCGGGAATCGAGCCCGGTACAGCTTTTACCGAAGGCGAACTTGGCTATCTGGAGATCCTTTCGCAAAACTGATTCGCTTTCTCTTATTACCATGCTAATGATACATAATTTGACTAACACTAATGAATTAAATCTAATTTATGTTCGGAAAGCAAAAGAAAAGTACAAGACCGGAATAAATACGATATTTAATCGAAATCGAGTCTTTAATGATATCAGAATCCTTAGGAATCCTTAATCCTTACTAATAACTAAGATAACTATTAATCCATAAGAACATGACACACTTCTTGATTTGAGACGCAAATTCCACAGTTCCCCGTGTTTGTTCCGTACACCGATCCGCTAAAAAATAACGAAACGCGATGTTTACGCGAGTTTTAAAAATAACTGTCCTACTTTTCACTTCTCGCCAAAACAATAAAGACCGGTCTACGGAATGGCGATAAAAAATAGCAACGGCTCCTCAAAAAATTCTCTGAACGAGTTTCGGCAAAAAAAGTCAGTGGCGGTGATTACTTACAGTTACTCTACTTTCAAAGAAAACACAAGAAACAATCGGTAATGCTAAACATTTAGATTCATCGGCAAAGATTCAAAATTGGCGCAGTTAACTATTATATATTACTGATCAACTAGCAATGGGCGTATATATACGCGTATACTTTTCATAAGAAATTCTATAAAAATAAACTACTGTCGATCCAAACAGAATTAACAGCTAGAATAAGCATGACAAATGATTCAGCGATCTACAGTTCGTCGAGATCGAATACGCCATTTAGAGATTTACACACCGCAAGCCGCCAGACGCGTGTGGCAGGGGGTGTATTCAAATCTTACTTAATCTAGCCTATTAGCGTCTCTGATGCTCTGTGGAAATACGGCCACGAGTATCTGTTTATGCGAATAATTCCTTGAAACGCTTTTTCGACACGCGCTTCGTTTACTGGAACTACGTCTTCAACTTCGTCTCTGAACCGATGAATTTTTCGAAAAGCATCCGTTGGTAATTAAATATTCTCAATAATCGAATCTAACCTAATTACTATCCTTTGATGCTTGCAAAATCATTGCCACTTATCCATAGTGTCTAGTGTTATTCGAAAGTACCGTAATTTAAAAGTTCTACGCTGTGATAAACACGCTCCAAGTCAAATTTGGCTGCAAATAATGGAGAAGATGCATTTGGAGAAAGCCAGAAGTTACAAGCAACGTAACTTCGCCGTAATCAACCTGCGATATTTAAAACGCTCGCTCCAATTTATGAATTTACTTGTCACTTGAGACCACATGCGCACTTTGGCTAACAGTGGCCCTATGCCCTAGGCACAAAGGCCAGATTGAGGTCCCCACTAGGAATTATGAATAAATATTCCATTCGATAAAAGATGTAATACTCATCCCATAGAAATCTAATTCGCTGCACTACGGCAAGTTCAAACAAACAAGATGTGAATTAAAATACATACCATTTCTATAAATTAAAGTAAATTCTAGATGGTTTTTTACATTTTATAGTGATGTAAACATTGTAATGTGTTCTTTAAAATTATTATGTTGACTCACTCAATCAATATAAAATTCTTTTTCGAAGCCGAGAACCAAAACAATTTGTAATTGAAAATGTATCAGCACAGTCTCACTGAGGCCCCAATGTAGATGAGGCCCTCAGCTAGCGCGATTTGCGCCTAGTTATCAGTTCGCCCCGCTGCTTGATTCCAAGTCCAGTCCTAGCACAAAACCATCAAATTCAAATATGAGTAAACAACGTCAGAGAAACCGACGCTTCATTTTGCTCACGCGGTCGGAAATATATTGAGAACAATGACATTGAAAGCGAACATTTAATAGGCGCCTCCTTTGAGATGAGGAGGAAAAGGACTTCCAAAGAGACGTCATCGCTAAAGAAAACACCTCACCTCACCAACCCCCGACCACTTCCACCAATCCGACGTTTGAAAAGGAAACCCAGAGATCATTGCCTGGTTAGATTCAACATCTGTTATTCGACCTGAATGCGAAAGTGAAAAACACGATCAGAAGTAGCTTAGCCGACTTTTTTTCTTAACGACTACCGCAGCTGAATGTAGAGGGCAGGGATATCAACAACATCCTTAAAACGAATGAACGGTTCCGTAAAGTAAGAATCAATCATTCGAGAAAATGGACGAAAAATCAAACGTACAAGGAGTTTACAATAAACTGTACCAGGGGCGGATTTTTAACTAGGCTGAGAGGCTAAACCACAAGACTGTACTAATAAAGTCTCAAAAACAAATTTTTCTGGACTTTCGCTTTTTCTACTTGTTGATTAAGTCTATATACTGAATATATTAGATAGCTTATGTCACTTTGCTATGTTAAAAATTCTATCGATCATTATTTCCTATTTACAGAAATACTATGTATTATAATGCAAGACTCTTGCCGTAGTGAAGGGACTGAGATTTCTATAGAATATATATTTGAGTATTTTATGTAAAAATCCGAATATTTACTGATGATTCCTAGTGGGAGGCTCAATCTGATCTTTGCGCCTAAGGCCTGTGATAGCTTAAATCCGCCCCTGAAAAGGGCAATTGAAAAGGGGGGGAAATTAAACTAATTTTATTAAAATCATCCAATTGTAAACATAGAACGTGTTTTCCTCGTAATTAATTTCTGATTATTTTGGCGGATGTGAAATACGTCTTAGCTCGAACACTTTTACTCCGATGATAGCTTATCGGCCATCTAAACGCTTATCAGTCCATAGATGGCATTAATAGAGATACGGAAGTTCATAAATAAATCACGCTTACCACGATCAATTGACTAATAATTGACTCAGACAGTATCGTGAAGTGGCTGACTTGGCAAAATTCAGAGAAGAGTTTAGCTAATTCGTAGTGAAAGATACACTATAAATTGGGCAGTCAAATTAAAAATTGAGTTTTTGGGTCATCAACAGATTTTAGGGATAAGCATGATTAGGTTTAGAGAATGTCATTATCATTTGGGAATACTTTGGACACTATAATATACTACGATCTGTTTAGAAAGCATTAAGTTTGTTTTTGGAATATAAGAGGCACTACAAGGAAATATTTATAGCTTCTTTAACGTTTAATCGCACGAACTTTGTATTCTTTGTTAAGTTTAAGTTGAAGTGTAAGTTAAGTATTAAGTACGTAACGTTTTAGTTTGAAGTACTTGCTGGTTTTCACAGAAAGGCGTTACTTAAATATTTATTCGATTTGAACTTCAATATCAACATTCAATACGATCGAAGCATCGTTAACCTTAGTGATCAATGCAAATTTTCTTTATTTTCCAATTAAATGTGCACTTTTAATGGGCCTTCTCGATTTATTTACACCACCTTTATCAGTGGGTAACTTTGGTAAAACCTTAACCTACACATTCGCACACTATTTTCTGCAAATAAATCATTCGTATCTTTGTAAAAAAGGATTCACATCATTCGGATTTGACTTCTGTATGCAGGGAACACAACCTGATAATCCTCACTTCATCTGCAGTTAAGGCAACCACATAAAAATTTAGTTTATGGGTATTAATTATTTAATATCTATTTATTTAATTAAAATTATGTTCGTTATACTGGGACGGATTTAAGGTATGAGGCCCTATGCGCAAAGTTAAGATCGGGGCCCCCCACTGGGAATTAAGAGAAAAAATTCGGCATTTCTCATAAAATACACTAATATTCATGTCATAAAAATTTCAGTCGCCTCACTAAACAAATTTTGAATTACTACATAGTATTTCTAAAAATTTTTGAAAACGACGGATAGACTTCGAACAGTGACAGCTATGTAATATATTCTATAAACAAATTATGTTGACACACACAGCATATATAAAATTCCCGTTTGAAGCGAAAAACCAGAACATATAGCGTCTAATTATAAATCCGCCTCTGCCATAGTAGTGAAATGGGATATTTTCACGACCCATTTACGGATTTACAAAAGGATTTCATAAATCTTAATTCAGCAAATCGTTTCATAGCCCGAATCTGGTAAACGTGGAAATGACATCCGTTTGCACGCCAGATATCAGCTGTGGGGCGTCGAAGTCGAAACACCAAAGATGGAAATGCAGCGAGATGAGAAATAGGCCAAGCCGATACTTGGCTCGCCACTCCTCATATTGATTTTACAGCTCAACGCAAAAGGCTGGAATTTCAGGGGGCCACGCAGCCACCGATCGCTTAAATTCATCCGGAGCGCCCAATGGAGTCGTAAATTAGTCCGAAAATACTTCCGACGGAAAGAAATGTTCGACCACTCAGTGATAAAACAGAGAAAATTCGATGAGAAGGGTTAGGCAGGAAATGCAACTAAAGAGCCGTATCGAATCAAATCGAACAGTTGCGAATCGGAATTCGACTTTTCTGCAAAGCAATCAACACCGTACTTAAGTGCTTACTTTCTTTCCCTTTCAATAAGAAATGTTTAACGGCGATGAGATAGATAAATGTTGCTGTCGACTGTATGAGTTCGGAATTTAATTCGAAATTTCTCATCGACATAATACATATCGATATATGTTATACATCGATATAACGATGAGCTTTCAACGAGCGTCGATGAAAAAGCTTTCGTAATACCGTTTCTACCGCTCCCTCGCTTCATTTATACCTTTGCAAACAGCAATAGATTCGATACGCTCCAAACCCGAATCGAATACCAATTCGAAATCGATTCGCAACTGCCGAAAAGAAAAAAATGTTCTCCGAAAGGACACTCGATTCGATAACTGTTGCGACCTCATTTTCTCTTCCTAAAAAGAAAAAGAACCCAATGGACGCAAGAAAGGAAACTATCGAATGGAACATATCTACCATATCGCCATCCATCATTTTCCAAATAAATTTCATCACAAAGAAACACAAATCGATCGTGTAGTGATTTCGTTGCGACCCAAACAATTACATCTGTCCTTCACTTTTTAAGGCTAAAAATGTACTTCGTTTTCAAAACGTTTAGCAAAACAACAGAAAACTGACCCTGCATATCATTACAATCAAAAAACACAGCCAATATTGAAAAGGCAATGTGAACCCAATTTTACAAAGAAACAGCAAAACAATAATAATATCTTATTATTTTTAGTTTCGATAATCCTGCTAAAGAGTAAGTTAGAGAAAAGTGATGCACCGAACGGTAAATGAAAAGTACAGCCTAAGTGCTACTAACTATGTTTAGAGGGATGAGCGGAGAATGAATTTTGCAAAAATAATTATAAAAGTATGTACAATAGAACCAGCCGACTCCGTTACTATGAAAGAGAGGAAAGTCGTAGAGAAAATTCCAGATTTCGTCCGTTTTATTTTCTATAAGTGCTGTACTACTCAAATACGAAATTAGGAATATTAATCAAATAACGAGCAGCTGGGGGCATGAAGAAAGGCATAAATAAATGTGGCTTGAACTCAGTGAACGGCCACGAATTTAAGTGAATTCTACGATTTATCTTACAACGAAATAGCGAAACAATTTTCTTCTGTTGCGTTTTAACGGCTTTTGTTTAACTTTCTTTGAGACTTTCCGCTCCGTTAACTCGAAGCTATTTTTTGAAGCTATTCTTTACGCATTTGACGAAAACAAAGAAGGGAAATAAACCGAGTACACGAGAGAAGACGAAACGGTGAATAAAAAGGAGGTCGTCCGCGGATTTGGGTCGTCAGCGATCGAATCTTCTCACAAAAAACATTTCTATCGAATTTCCACCACGAATACGCTATTTTCCTCTCGACGGCACACGTTTAAAAGACTAATGCAACGATCATCGGAGTAGAAGACGAAATAGCTACGCAATCTTAATTGCTCAGATATAAATTATTCCCTTTTCAGCGAATGCCCTGGGTTATATCTGAACACGATTCTATTTCATACAACCTGCAAGCCGCCTTTCGGCGTGTGGCAACGGGTGTAACAAACGTTCCACCAGAACTCTTAAGCTTATTGTAGTCGCGAAAAGAATGAGTCCCTAAAACGACGTCTTCGCATCTATTTCTCTTACTCTACGCTCAGTGTCGGATCGGCCCAAGTAGCAGAAGGGGGTCATATACTTTCTTTTAATTTATCAAGCAATCGCAGCCTAATCTCCTTTCTTTCACTCCTGCGTCTTGGAGCATATGCGTAACGTTAGCTTTTCTATCGTAGCACTTTTTTACAAATCGCATCGCCTTGCGCTCCTTTTTCTCGAGTTCGCGAGGATTCATTTCATCCGCTGTGTCCAATATACACGCCGCATGGGGCCTACGTTGAAATAACATCGTTCTCTAACCTTTTCATCGCATCTTCCTAAGATAAAATAGAGATTTTTACTGCGGATTTTTCGAATATGTTTGCCGTAGTTTAAGTAAGTAAGAGTGTAAGAGCGATTCAACAGACTCGACTAATTTTATTAATTCCACTAATTTTTTACGGGTGCTTCTCACGCTATTCTTTCCTTTCGAAGAACTTTTTCGAGATCGCGAGTATAGGTCTCATCCGCTGGATCTCATACACTCGCCGCATATTCCAGATTGGTCCTAACAAAGGTGAAATAAGATCGCTCTCTAACGTTTCATAATAATTTAGAAATGTACTGTACGAGTGTTACTAAACATTCCATGTTTACATTAATGTTCACAGATACTGTACAGAATGCCTCGAAGGCACGAAACTGAATGTTGAAGGTAGAAAAATGAGGTATGTAAATACCGAAGAAAATGATGGAAAGACCTTGGTCGCTAAGAAGTCCGAATTGAAAATGCGATGTACGAGATTACCGCGAAGCCTCTACCGGTTCCTCGTATCACACATGCATAGTAAGGGAACAACATGATAAGTCAGACTTCGTCGGATTTTCAAACGCAATCGTTGCGTAAACAAAGGCTTTGTGGAGGACATCATTTTCGAGCTGCCTCGAGCGGATCGTATTTACGCGCAACCATTGCGTTCCCTTTGAAGGGCTAATTCGAAAGCTGCGAATGTCAAAAGGAAAGCGATCGATAGAGCTAAATGAAGCTGTTTTCCTCCGTCCCACTAGCAAGTTGCAGAATCGCGCACATCCTAATTATGTGACGTATTTTCGCACTTTAATGAACGCCTTTCTTGCGATTGGCAGCGGCGGGCGGACTTACGGAAAACGACGTTCTCAAACGAAAGTGGAACAAGAATCGAAGACTTGGAAATTACAAACAATTAATTGGGAGAAAGATGTTCACAGAAGCAAAGACTCGAAAAAACTGAAATGTATTTTACATCGACTAAATGAAGAAACATTAATGAAATCACGACGGCATAGTTAGAGCAAAAGTTGCTCAATCTGATATCTGATGTGAATGAAAGATGTACTTAAAGAATATGATACAGGTAACATGTACGATTAATGTGATATGAAGATATTGTATGGTCTACTTTTGGAATTGGTCATTCTGATTGTTTATTTTGTAAAATAGGAAGTGATACGACATTTTGAATCAGTTTAAGTACTACAAAATCCTACGTAGTTCGCATTTTTTCAATGATATGATAATGAACAGCATACCTTGATCTCCGAGTAACTTGGTTTGCAAGTGTTTTGCTAGACGAGCAAAAACCTTTAATAAATTTCTACTTGATATATGAACGATGTCTTGTAATACGAGCAATGTACGAAAACGTACACGCTGTTTTGTCTGCCAAGCGTTTATGTTTATATTATTATTATATGAACATTTCCAGGATTTGGAACAATTCATCTGAGTTTTCATTGTTTCTCATTGGGAAATCGCTTCGATATACGAGTGCTTCGGTTTACGAGCACGTTTCCGGAACGAATTATGCAATCCAAGGTTTGACTGTATCCAGTAGGAGTTAATGAAAAGCGCAACTATATGAGTTAGGTTATAATATGCAATATAATGCAACGTAACTGTTACAGCATCACGTAGAATAGGTTTGTCCGTTTTAAAATATAACGTGAAAATGTTGTCAGCTGGCGTTTGCCAAATCGTGCCTTTTACTATAATAGTAACAATACGCCTAAATTACGCTTCCCCAGTGGATATTGATGAGCGAAGGTACACATGGATGGCTTCACCATCTTCAAAACAATTATTGTAAATCAGTAGCATTTGATGGCCACAATCTTCGACTAAATATTCCACCGTAGGCAAATACTGGAATGCGTAATAAACACGTCATTTGCAGAATACTTTTGTCAGTCTAATTTCTTGTGCTTTTTGCCTTTTCGTCTTTACAATCCATTAGTTTCATTTTTGTATTTTTATGAATCCGAACTACTTTACTTATTTGTAATATCTTTTTATTGTATCACATGTAATTGGGTTCTTTTCCGTTTGTGATAAATAACTCATTATTATTACTTGATGTGTACCAACGTCAATTGGCCCGTCGAAATTGCGGAAAATAACCCGTCCATCTCCACGGCGACCTCGTGTTTTACTCATTACGGGATCACTTTCACCGGCATAATCAGCGAAGAAGAAAACAAACATCCATGCCCTGACCGGGATTCGAATCTCGGACGCGAGGCAGCAAAGCCATGGCGATGACAACGCCAAGGCCGAATAAGAGAGAGACGGAGGGGGGGTGACGAAATAGGAGGCCTTGAGACGCATAAAAGGAGCGATAAAAATGGTCGAATGGATTTAAACAGCGACGCATCGCGGTTCCAATTTGCTTTGCCGTGTCTACAATTAGAGGTCAACGCCATTCGCATCTACTCCCCAACGGTCAACAGGCTGTGTCCAAATTAATTCCAATACGCGTACTGTTCGTACAATGATAATCGTAGGACATTATTCACCTTCTGTAAAAGCATTACTCAAAACTTCACGTGCGGAGTTAAGATATAATTCCGAAAAAAATAAAGACATCAAGCGATACCAATTCTACTTTCGAGAAAAATGGCTCACGAAAAATCCGAAATATCGCCAACGAGGTATCAAATAGTACTCAACGTAGGATATTGATACATCCTACGTTTAATCTTGGGTAAAACAATGGATCTTCATTATCGCAGAACTTCGCGATTCGTAAGCCGGACCTAGGAAATTACATATTTTTTTTCTGGCTGACAATTTTGAAATTTGTCATCCCACGACCAAAAAGTCTAATCACTTTCAATAAGTACAATTCCCAACGAAACTACGAGAGAATACGTAACAATTACAATCTTGATTAGAGAGGAATAAAACAAGAGGATATTTAAGCTTTCCTGATCCACTCACAGTATAAATCATCTTGTATAGTCAATACACAAATAAAATAAGACTTTTACTCGGTATTAATACGTAAGGAGAGCTAAAACTGAGTTGACGCCGACACGGAGGATTAATGCAAGTTGTTCGTGCCGCCAAATATCACTCCGAGATCTCCAAAGGTGATTCACCTTTTCTAACGTCTTACCTTCAGTAAGCTTATTCCTTTGAATTAACTGAACGGGAATTTTTACGACAGTAGTAGTAGCATTTTCTTTCTTACGGTACATTTTCTGATTTCGTGCCTCCGTAATTTTATATTAAATTTTACAAAAGAAAGTGGTCATCAATCGAAACGAAAAATGAAATTTTATTACTCGCGGAAGATATAATTATAGCACAAACAAATATATAAGTATTTACGCTTATATGTACTTACGGTGTACCCAAAAATCATATGAGTGACGAATTCTTCCCGTTTTTTCGAGGTTTTCCCGCTAAAAGTTAGAAACAAGAAGATGCAGACTTAGTCGTCTAAAGAAATTTCAGTGAAACAATGAGTAACTAATAAACCTTAGTAATTAGTGAAATAATGAGTAACTAATAAACCTAGTAGCTAATAAACCTTTATAAACGGTCGCAACGTAATGGGACGGATTAATAATTAGGCGCTAGCCTCAATAACACTGATANTTCCCGTTTTTTCGAGGTTTTCCCGCTAAAAGTTAGAAACAAGAAGATGCAGACTTAGTCGTCTAAAGAAATTTCAGTGAAACAATGAGTAACTAATAAACCTTAGTAATTAGTGAAATAATGAATAACTAATAAACCTAGTAGCTAATTAACCTTTATAAACGGTCGCAACGGAATGGGACGGATTAATAATTAGGCGCTAGCCTCAATAACACTGATAATAATTTCCCCTTCAAGAGAGAATTTTATATTTGTTCAATAAGCTTACATAATATGTTTAAAGAAGACATTAAATAGCTTAGAGCAAAAAAGTCATTCGTCATTCATTGTAATTTACAGAAATACTACGAATTATAAATGAAAACTTGGCGTCTCTTGGCGTGTTAAAGCGACTGAGATTTCTATTGGATGTATATGTGTGTATGCGTTACTTATATACACTTATAAATTACGAAATACGTTAATTCGTATTTAATTTACCTACAGTCAGACTTTATTTTCTGGGTATTTTCTTCGGAAAAGGATGAAACGTCCCTGAGGTAAAGGGCGTTTTCCTACTCCGGAAGTGACGTCACTAGTCGGCGGCCAGAAAAAGCTGGAATTTTGCCAGCGACGGCGTTAATTTGGTCAGAGAGATAACGAAAGAGTTCAACGTTCAAAGCCACTATCGATAGCCTTGGAGGGTTTTCAGAAATCAGAACCGAATGCTCTGGCGTGATTGAAGTCACGGGAGGTAGCATCTGTTTATACCGTCAGAGATCGATTGCTATTTGCGATTGCATGACTAATTACATCTTCGTATTTACTTCTCGCGCCAAATGTCAACACAAACTACGACTGGGTACTTTACTTAGTTACTTTTCAACGCTGCAAGAGGTTAAAAAATCCTTTTAATGATACGCGAATTCCAGAAGCATTAATTACAGTCTTTCCTATTGAATACCGCGGACCTACTAGATAACGCGCATTTAAACTTCCTATCGCAATTCTTTTGTTGCGATGATTATATTGATGGTGCGAGATTGTGTTTGAGCATCTAAGGAATTTCGTATTTTCATTACCACAATATGGAAAATACCGAAAGATCTTTAAATGAACGAGAAAACTGACGTATATCTCCGTATCTATCAAAGGCCTTCTACCGTCTACCAAGGCCCCAAGCAGAGGTCTCCCGAGTGCAGACGGGCGCCATTCTTTAGATTTACCCCACGAGTCAGCATTGGTGTATGGGTGGCGAATAGGCGTATATTGGGTGTATCAAACATAACCTAATCGACCATACTAGCGTTTCTCATGCTCAGTGTTTCATCGATTCATTCATGGTAACGCTTTGTCGACGCCTTTCGGAGATCGCCCCTGCTTTTTACCGGAACTACGTTTTGAACTTCGTCTAGAAGTTGTGAACCGATGAATTTTTCGAAAAGCTTCCTTCGGTAATCCGATCTTCTCACCTGGAGCGAATTCCGTACAAGGTATTTTATCATAGCAGCGACGCTACAGCCGAACCTGAAATCTCCACTGACGAAACGGACTGCTCTACGTTGGACCATCTCTGAATATGAGATCATCTTCATGTGGATCCTTAATCGCGCAGTAGTATTCGAGACTTGGTCGACTGAAGGAAAAGTAATCGATTTCTTAAAATCTCGATGGTAATCTTTTCAATCATTGAATCGTGATTCGACATCGTGATCACGAAATATTATTTAAGTCTTCATTGATTGAGGACAAAATGCGATAAAAGACAGAAACAACGTAAAAGTATTCCACCGCAATTAAAAACCGCAAAATGAACATGGTTAACATAAACAAAAGCTTACATTATTTCTGGAAGACGAAAATATTGACACGTTGTTTTCCAAAATCTAATTCCAAGATACGAAATGTTAATATTCCAACAATTAGTGGTGAAGTTCATTGGTATGAAAGTGAGGAAAAAAATCAGACCTCAACGATGCTGAGTTAATTTTATCTTTAGCACTGATTATAAAATCGGCGACTCTTTGGCTCAACTGTAAAGATAGATTATTGTCGCAACATTCCTGGAATGCAAGTGCAGCGCAGAGTAATAAAATGCTACTCAATATGTAAGATATTTTCCTTACGAAAGCATTCTTCCAGTAAATGAGTGAAATGAGACGCGTGACTGGATGAAGTTTCGACGCAGCGTCGGCGTTGATGTAAAAAATCGATTGTTTAGAACATAAAAAGGTGATAATTTAGTGCGGTATTTCCCAACCGGGAAACGCGTTACATTCGTGACACTTGCGAGACAATACGGCAGAACTCGAGCAGGTTGATTTCTACTCGTTTCGCTATTTATTTCTCTAATATTTTAACCAAATATTTTAAGTGCTTTTTCAATATGCATTTTGAATTTTCTTTCCCATTCATTTTATTCGAATTTTCTATGCTTTCGACGTGACAAAATGTTTCATTCCATATCGCTTTTTCTATTCTGTTTTTGTGGTCTTTTCCTTCTTTGAGGGTGTTTGTTCTCCTACAACGTTTTTTTCTTAGTTAACCTTAAGTTGCAAGGCCTTTTCCCCACACTCCACCATTTCTCTTTTAATTAATCTATGTACATATTAAAACGACATACGAGGTCAGTCGGAAGAGGGGCCCATTTGGGCCTAACCTTGTCTATCTATTTATTTACTTGCGTGATTGCAAATAAACCATACGATAGCTCGCTGTTATTCATTAACAAAGGAAGCATCCGTCATATATTAAATTAGATCGATTAGTAAAACGAATTCTATCCTCATTGGTGGGAATTGGTTGTCTCGAGGACATTGAAAGTGAGACCACAAAGAATGGGATCACTGTTTCACAGCACTTCATCTTTCACGGATCACGGTGGTACGTTAACTCACGATTTTTAAATAATGAGCTTTTTGAAGTTCACATGGAAATGGAAAAGGATGCACGGATAGTCGAACGGCTAGGAATATTCCCCGAGAGAAATGGACATGAAAAAAGCCAGACAGAACTGGGACTCGAACCCGGGTCTTCCGCTTGCCTATAAGGTTTGGGAGACTTTGTAGGCAAGGTCTAACTGCAAGGATAAATGTTCTAACGAGATAGCTAAATGGCAGTCGCCCAGAAACAGGAAATGTTAGGTTTTGTCAAAAACTGCTGTAAGACTTCTTCACGTCCGTTTCTATTTTCTGAAATAAATATCGGTATGATTTCGTTTTTTCGTTGCTTTGTCACATTCAGTTTTTCGAAGAGGCATCAGGTACATTTTCCTTAATTTCGCAGCCTTCTGAGGAATTTATTGAGATATGCGTCATCCTGTAGCCCTAAATAGTCTATAGAGTACTTTCTATTCATCTATCCGGAAGACTCAACCGTTGATGCGAAAGAAAAGCCGATTTTGATCGTTGAAATTTTACGGGGCAAAAAACAAAACTGTTTCTGTAATATATTCAAAGAAAAAGGAACGCTATCGCTTCTATAGAACAGGAAAGGGTTACATTTTGGCAACGTAATTCAAATGAAGACGAGTTCTAGAAATAATGGGGTCAAAGTCATAAAGGAAAGATGCCCCAAAAACCTAACTTGGCGATAGCGGACGAGATTAAACGAGGAAAAGATAAAATATATAATCGGGCGTTCGGCGTATCTTTAGAGAGTTTTTAAAGGAGGATTCGCTTGGAATTAAAGTCCGGATTTCTAATAGCCTTTCTTACAAATATGATCTCAGCCAACTGAATTCAATTTTCAAAATCTGGGGTTTTCCTCATTCGCTCAACAGAAAACTAAAATATCAATAACGAAAATGAATTAGTCTTCGTTAAATCTCGCAGCTATAACTATTATATTCTTTTGAACGTATTATATTCTTTTGAACGATACGAAATCCCTTCGATTATTAAAACAACACGAATTATTACGAAATAAACACGGCATTAATAATATTCAACATATTAGTAGATGACTCTTGAGTAGATGACGATGACGCCCAGATGCTTCGCTAATGATCTCGACGTCCGGTCGTCGATAGGAGGCGCTTCTTTCTCTGATATGCTATTATCGCAATTCCTATGCTCAGACGACTTAGAAACCGTTTGCACGCTTAAAAACCGACGCACGGCGACACTGTGCAAACTCCTGCCTGAATTGCCCATTTCATTCATAAGTGGTAACTCGGGGGTAAGGAAATAAATCGCAGCTATAATTCTAAACGTATTGCATTCTTTTAAACGATACGAAAACCCTTCGATTATTTAAAAAAGGTATTATGACGAAATAAACACGGAAACTTCAGACAGATGACAAACGATGATGCGGAATTCAAGGAGTGAGGAAAGGAATATAAAAAGGTAAGCAGTGAAACAGTAGCAGGAAAAAATGAGAGATGAAACATTAAGCAGTGGTTGTGCAAATTAAAACTACTAAGACAAATTTCAGTGTTATGTGTTTATATCCTCCGGCGTGTGTATCTGGTTATAGGTGAGTATTTAAGTTTGGGTAATTGGTGTTAATGTAAACTGTGGTTGCGGTGCTAGGTTACCGATTTTTTTTCTTTTGAATTTATAATTTTTAAGGTTTAAATGTTTATATTGAAATGAAATAAATTAAAATGTATCAAATTGTGCTCCTGAAAATACTGCAGCGGATAAGAGAAATGTAGACGGACTGCATTTGCAGGAATTGCTGCAATTCGCAGACGAGCCCAAATTCTCGAAATCGGCGGAAGATTTTCATACGTTCGAATAATGTTTCAATGTATCGGTTGAAATATAGCCATCACTTTCCTTAAGGTTCATTAAAATAAAATGGCTAAGAACTGGTTTATGATGAATCGTTACATAATACTTAAAAATACGTCTAATGATATTATTTGCGGCCTGCGAAGTCTTTACAAGAGCAATTGCATCCCCTTGGATCCTTTGCTGGGAGGCGAACCTTTTCCCATCATCAAACTAGAGGGCTTTAGATTAACTCGAATATTTCAATTATTCCAATTTCCCAGTCTCGCGTATTAAGTGAACTGAAAATAAAATGGAATTTGTACATAGTTTGAACTTAGCAAATTCGATTATTTTATTAGTTTCGGCGTTGGAATCACGCAACACGTCAATCAAGTGCGGCCTGGCGGGCGGCTTTCCGAAGAAAACGTATCCCCGAACATTCTCAGAACTGACTAAATGATCTTTAAGCACGTACAATACAAATAAATTGCTATTTCTATATCATCGAATGACCTACATTCAATGGCCCTATTTTTCATAGCTAAAGATTTTACGGTAAAAGTTCCTCATCGACACTTTCCGTCAGTTTATTTTCATAAAAAATAAGAGGGCGAGCGACTTTTTTCTCCGAAATTCTCCTCCAAACCCATTTCTTCACTCTTCAATCCCATTTGGTTCCTCCAACTGCTGCAGCGCACTTCCTATGGCGGTTTCACAGCTGCGAGTCATCGTCAGATTCGAGACGAGCACAAATGAAGAAAAAGGAAACCTTTTTAGAGGAAAGCGAGAACGTCAAATGCTCGCCTGAAAAGAAACAAATAACCGTCTCTGATTGTCAGATTTAGACAGTTGCAGTATCGAATGACAGCTACAGTAGTTACGTAAAAAAGGGATTTTGGAATCGTCTGGTTAAATCAATTTCCGTGGTTTTTTCGTTGTGATAGCTGGTACATTTATTTTGTAATAGCTGGCACACGAGGCATTTTCCATAAATTAATTTATAACATTTTCATCCTTCTTCCGACAATTCCCACCAGAAAGCATCCGGGCGACGCCTTATCTAAGCAAATGTCGACAAAACGTACGGCATTTGGCTGGAGCTTTTCCAATGGACGAAAACAAGGCTCGTGGGCCCATGCACTGCACGCACAGGGACGGAGACACCTGATGTGAAAGCGGCTTTCAAGGCGGAAGAGGCTCGTCCCAGTATTTCACCAGAAGGCGCTGTTGCCAAATGTCCCTTCGACCTCTCACTCCCACAGCAGCGACGATCCCTTTACGACTGCGCATGCGCTGACCTCACTTCCCAGATCGGTCGCAGCAATTAAGCGCGTGTCGAAATGCACCGGCAACATCGCTCGTGCTTCCGTTCCCAAGCGATTAACTGTACCTAAAACATCGCATCGGATTTAGTTCAAAAGACAATCAATGCGCTCTCGGGAATGGGTGAACTATCGCATTAGCACCGTAAATTTCGCTAATTATGAAATACAGAAACGAAAACATTTCCACTGGTCTTTAAAGTTCGAGAGGGAAGAAAACACTAAAATCATGCCGCACTCCCTTCTTTCTTGGACTCGTTAATCTAATGAATCCAAAATAGATCGTTTTGGTACAAAGAGGTAAGCGATGCTAATACTTTAAACATTTCTGAAACAGAAATATATAGCGGACAAGGATTCCGAAACAATAAAAGACCCATAAATTAATAGAGTAATTATTAATTACCAATGTAGCTCAAATAGGACTACATTTAAAGGTTAATAATGGTATATTGAAAAATATCCGTTCCTAAAGAGGCCCGTAAAAGAAGGGGTTTATTTGCCTCAAGATATTCTCAATCCCTAAACACGTGAGCATAATGTTGTGTGATTAAACAATCCAGTACTCACATTTACATTAATACCCCGCGAGCCGCCACATGACATTGGCAGGGGGTTTGAAATTTCTTGATTGGCTGACTGATTTGTATACCTAATACTATGTGGATAAAGAGTTTGATAGTAGAAATTATCCACACACCGAAAGGCGGCTTATAGATTATTCATGTAATGTATCCGTTCTCGCTATAATCTCACGAAATCTCTTTGATGTCTGTTTTCGAAAATGGCGCTCGACGAGTACAGGAATCACGATATTTCATCACGAAAATCGGTACTTAAAATTTCTGGAACAGCTTGTGTCCATCTGTATACCCATTTCTGTAAATTTTCAAATACTTTCCTTCTTCTATCTTCCGAACTTCAATGAAAACATTGTAAACAGCTTTTTAGGAGGATGGGCTCCCGATAGCCAAGAGGGCAACGCGTTCGACTTTAGTGAAAGTGGTCCCGGGTTCGATTCCCGGTGGGGGCTTACGTGCGAAATGACCTAAGTTGTCGAAGCACTTTTAACAATACTACTACTACTTTTTAGGAGCATTGTGTGAATGTAAAACATCAATTCGACTGTATGAAGTCTTCACGGGTTCTCCACCATTCCATTCGACTATCTTTTACAGTCATTAATTGCAATTTCTTACTTCGAAACCAAATGTCATCCGTATATTTTCGGAAGAGTAATAGTTCTTATTTAAAGACATATATAGTAATCATCCTTTTGTGAAGAACGTCTTTGTACACAAGCATCCCCTTTGTAAATGACAACATACGAAGTTGGGTGAGGAGACCCACATGGGCTTAGTCTCGCTAATAAAGGATCCATCTATCTTCATGCAAATCTCACGATTATCTGATCATGCCTTGGGATCGATTACATTAATATTATGATACGTAACTTTCGATTCTGATTAGTTTCGGCACATTCACAATACTCATACAATCCTCGTTAACTTCTTTCACTTTAGAAATACGTCTTTTAATAAATTCCTATTATCGTTTATTTATCTTCCCTTCCTCTATTCAACCAGTTCTTTTCGGCCTTCCTCTCTCTTTCGAACCAGTCATCAGGGAATCGAACCAGAACCAAACCGAAAAGAGAAGAACCGTTATTTTTATCGGAGTGAAAACCCAGCCCGAACCGAAAACAATGAAATTCTCGAACCAAAACAGAATATATATTCCGTGCCGATTCTAGGTTCGAAATAATAGCATGTAATTGCGTGAAAATGGAGGGAGTTATGCTAAATCTGTGCAATATCTATTAGCATTAGGCTGAATTGTCTTCTTTTATTTAAATTTATTCGATCTAATTGTTTGATAGACATTTCTTCAGTACCGCAAGCTATATTCTAAAATTTTATTTAAACTCGCGTCATAGAGAAGAACTAGGCGTAATAACATTCAGTAGTGCAAAATCTACGGAGGCGGCCTTGATGTTGTGGAAATTCATTATATTACACAGATATGTACTTTTTCCACCACAATTTATTTTCTAAATAAATATAAAATAAATTGCTGTGGAAAAAGTACATATCTAAGTAATAACATTCAGTAGTGCATAACATTTTAATGGTCGGAACGAAAAAACCGGTTCGGCGTCAGCGGACAGAGCGAAACAGGAATTTAACCGAAATTCAGTCTTTTCATTGAACCGGAATGAAAACAGGAGCGAATAATATTACGGTTCTGTGCCTTTCCAGCCGTACTGTCACTCTCTTTGTCCTCCTCTCTTCCAAACATGGTCCCAATCCATTCGGTTAACTCATCGAACTAAGGTCAATGCAACAAAATAGGCACCTAAGAATGTAATGGTGTAATAAGGAACCGATAGAAGAGTTTAATCCGTAACTGTGCCGAGAAAAAGATACCAAAAGAAGTCAAACAGTTGCTCTAATGATCTTTAAAAACGAAATAAATTTCTCGCAAGGAGCGACACGCCTGCAGTAGTCAATTTCTCAATGGTCACAATATTTGACGATTTCATTAAAATTTCATTAGACTTTGAACGTAATCGTATTTTAAAACAGTCATACGCATCAATAATTTTTCTCTCTTTTCCACACGTCTGCATAACCATCTCAGTAATACCGTTGTCATAATTTTCATTCAGCCGTTACCGATCTCCCTTTTAGCCATTTTTATCCGAGACTGCGCGGTTTTTCCCTCCGCGGCCGCTTCCCTCAAAAGCCCTTTCCGGCCTTCACTTCTTCAATCAACTTATTCGTTTTTCAGTCCCGCTGACGATATTCTTTTCAGCAGAGAAAATAATTCGTTTCCTCACGCGCAACATCGACGTTAAGTTGCGACGCGATGTGCTACTCGAGTGCGGCCTGATGTTTTCACACGCGGCCTAATGATATCATCCGTGGCCTCGAGGATCACAAGCGGTCTTCCTATGAAGACGGTTCCCCACCCCTAGGCTACACGTATCCTTGAGTGATTTCCCTGCACTTCTATTTGCATTTGTCCAATTCTCTGGAAGTTATGAAGCAATATTAGCGACGGTAAGATAGAAAATGAGAATGTACGGTCGCCCGAGGCCGCCCATCAAATCTTTGCAGCCATTTCACCTTCGCTTGGCACTTTTAGAAATGAAAAGAGAGCTAATCGGGATCGCCTCCTTGCAATCGCCTTCTCTCGAATTTTACACAAATTGGCATAATCTAAACACTAAGCGTTTCCATTCTATAAGTTAATTGTTTCATTACAAACCACTACGAAGTCAGTGTCCCTTCCTAATTCCCGAGACAATATTTCACAATAATTCTGCGTAAACTTGCGTATTGACACATGTGGCCGGAGGAAGGGAGGGGTTCGCCAAAGTGTAGAAAATCTTTTACACGAAAATACTCGACCGTAAACTCATGAACTGGAAGATCTAATTTAGTTAGACCTGCTATTTCCGCAGACATTTTCCGTGTTCTACTATCGTTAAATTACCACAATTTACGTGATAAAGTAGTCAACAAGCTCTACAATAGACAGCTTCATTAACACTATATTATATAATATATAAAGTAAATATATAATGTAAATTATATATATATTTGTTATATAATTATAAATATTGATTATAATATACTCGATATTTAATTATACACATCTCTCCGTATAATACCAAAAAGATATTTCTTAAAATTTTGACGCGAACCTCATTTAACATCTTTTATTGCATAGAATGCCTGTCATATTATTTTCAACGAAATTTTTCATTCAAATGTTGACTTATAGGATAAGTGCTGTTATTCCAAATACTCTCTTCGCAGGAAGGCAACTATTTCCATCTTTCGATAAGAATACAGAATTCCTTCCAGCAAGAGCGTATCCATTTCAATGTTTAGTAGCTAATTTTAGGAGATAAGCTGAACTATTATCGTAATTACAATTCACATTAATGGTAGTGAAAAACGTTCACTATTACCAAAAATACTACAAATAATAATAATGACTTTATTAGGGGAATTTTGTACACCACTTTTACAATACCTCTCTTACCTTTATAACGAACACATACAACCATACCCTAACCAGGATTCGAACCGGGAACCCGCGTTACTACAAGGACATTTTAACGACATCGAGGACTACAACCATCGCCGTATTATAAATATATCCAAATAAAATGCTCACCTTTTCGAGTTATTCGTTAATATTTCCATCTTTTTCACCATCGGTAATAGCATTAAATACAGCAGTAGTATAAACTTAAAAGTGTTTCGACAGCTAAGGTCATTTCACACGTGTGCCCTCGCCAGGAATCGGCTGAGCCATTTCTCACAATTAGAATGTTACAATAAACTCATCGGAGAAGGTTATTACCACTTCCAAGCTTGTTCAGCCAAGAACAAACGCAACCTCGATTAGATCTATCGCGACACCAAGTGCAAGTCACGTTCAATAAAAATTGAGAAATTCCACAAATAAATAAGCTATCAGTTTCATATCACTGAGTAGAAGAGTAGAAATTTCCCATATCGGACTAAGTTAACGAAATTCATAAACAAATACGAATCGAGCGGTTGAATCGATGCCTCGATAAGTAAAATCGAATCAATTCCTCGGTATCTAATTACCTAAAGCACGTCCCATTATCCTTGAAACTGAATGCGAAGTTCCGATAACAATGAAAAGAAGAGGAATATAATTAACATCACAATTAAATTTTTAAAATTCTACGAAAAAGAGAAAGAGCCGCTCTAAACATGCTAAGATCATGTGTTAGTACAATATATTATTTACGTTATTACTTTATTTGACATAATAAAATTGAAAGTTGTGAGTTGAAAACGTTGAATTGCAATTGTTTTCGAGAATGTTGTTGGAGAAAGGATTAAGAAAACCGGAGATTTACAAGAAACTAAGAAATTGATACATTTTTAATTTCTACTTTGCGAAAACGACAATTTTTCTGATTCAGTTTTCTTTCCACGCTAACTGCGGCAATTCTTCCACATGCAATGGATTCACTGCGTCGTACAACAGATGCCTTGTGAAGGCAACAAATCGTTTAGCGCGGTTCGAAACTGCGACCTTCCGAAGTAAGGTCTTCTACGGCGGTATGAGAGCGGCTTTCCCCCGTGAACGTGTTTATTGGGGATTAGCGATAGCAATCCATCTCGGCCTTGACGAAATATTTTTCACCGGCGACGAGTCAAATTCGAGCGAATAAGAGCGACGGTGTTTTCCCGAAAGCTCGTTTTTGCTTCGGAATCGGCGATTATCGGCGAGGCATCGATCGCAAATATCCTCGACGGTTACGTCATCGCCGAGGTCTCTTTACAGCCGCCGATAACACTCTTCGGAAGACATTTCGCTTCACCAACGAGTTCAAATAACACGCGCGTCTCAACCGCAGGTTTCGACGCCTCGTATATATTCCATTGGTATACAAGCAGTAGGAACACAAGAGCTGCAGATTCTTACGAAGGGAACTCGTTGTGAACTCTTCGCAAAGTGTGGAAAAAGCAGCCATTGTAGTTGTTGACTCGATGAATCTCAGGGCCATACCATCAAGGATAGTCGTCGGGCCCATTCTAACTTCGATCGATCGAATTCCAACGCTAATCGGATAATCGATTTTGAAAAGAAGCGATCAGTCACAGAGATTCCAATTAATTCTCGAAAATATCGCTTCATTTACCCTGAAAATTATTTAAAAGCCGCTAAACTCAGAAAAAATGCCGCTAAATGTATTAATAACAAAATGAGTTAAATCTACACAAATGAGTAAACATGAAATATCTGTTACTAGAAAAAGAGAAATAATTGGTTAAAGGGCAATTGATAATGGGAAATCGGTAAACGGCTAATCGGAAATGGATAAACGCCCAATTCCCAGGATGATAATTAAACGCTAAAGCATGCATGTCTAATAGGGAATGGTCGGCAGCAATAGCGGTGAAATCACAGGATAGCGATACTCCCAGAAGGGAAGATAAAGCACGAAGAAAGCGCTGCATTCGGAAGATAACATTGATGCAGCGGCTGAAGCGAAGGTTTGCACAGAAATCGCAGACCCCAGCGCCTCTTTCCGAGATGGCGGACGACTAGCACACACAAAATGTCTCCGTTATAAATCCCATTTCGCGAGTTTCCGCTAGGAAATCACGTTTCATCAACAACGACGTAAAAAGGAAACGGCGTGAGAATATATAGAAAATATAAGTGAAGCGATCGCTCAAATTCCATACTGCCACCCGACCGAAGAATCACATTTATGTTTTGCTAGGGTTGCGTTTTTAAACCGCTATCGACTAAATGATTCGAGAAAGAACTCGTATGATAAAGTTCTCTCGAAGGAATAAATATAACCAGTTGTCACAGAAAAGAAACTTGGAGCGAGCTAAGTATAGCCCAGTCCGAAGATCGCTTGCTCATCCAATCCTAGAAAAGATTCGAATGGATGTACGGAATGAGTGCCAAGTGATATACAGCGGGTTGTTTCTGAGAAACAGCGAACAGCTGCTTGCCGGAAATGACCACTTTATCTCCTGCAAACGCCAAACTTGTACATACTTCGGAAACTATTTCTATGTCTGTAAGAGAGATCTTGTTATTACGGTTAATCTACACGTTACTTGAACTCTTCTACACAGGAAGTTCAAAAAGTTCACAGTTGATGTCTATGTCTATACCCTGCAAGCCGCCTTTCGGCGTGTGGCAGCGGGTGCATGCACCATGACTCTATTTCCTTAATAGATTATTTTCGCGTATCGTTCTTTAATCTATTGGTTCTTGAATGAATGAGTTATTGAATTTATTGGTTCTGGCATCTATTTCTCTGATCTTTTTCGCATTATCGGAACGGCCTATGCAGCATGGTGAACGCATTATATCTGCTACATCATCTCTGAACGTGCTTTCTCTGAATTTATCCTGTAAATTGATCCTTTGTTGAAATCTTCTAACTTCTAAAGATTCCCATCCTGTGTCCTGGAGCATCTGAGTGACACTCACTGATTTATCGTAGCAATTCTTCACAAAACGTATCGCCTTTCGCTGCACCTTTTCTAATTCTTTAATACAACATTATAGGAAGGGTCCCATACACTACACGCATACTGAAGATGAGGTCTGACTAACGCAAGATATATAGAAAATAGCTCGCGAACTTCTTCGTCGCTCTGACCGACAATTAATTCTCTTTACGAAACCGAGTTTTTAAGTGCTTTTCCGCATATATTATGGATGTGAGTACTCCATGTTAAGTTATTCGCGAGAGTTACTCCAAGATATTTCACTGACTCCACTGTTGATAAGTTTATCCCAAGGAATTTTGATCCATTAAGTCGCTCACCGAGTCTCGGACGTCGCGCGAAAGAGCTTATTAAAACTTTCTATTATTTCATACTAGACGACATCGGTCCCGTTACCATATCCTAATGAATGGAGTATGTTACATTTCTTTTGGTTCAGGATCGAGGAAAATGTATATTTCATGTACTTTTGTCTCTGTTTAGTTCATGGCTGATAATGTAAAAGCCACTGAAGTATGAGTGATGCTGAATGATGACATTGATTAAGGTCTCTCCTTTCAGGATGTTACGAAAAGTGTTACTCGTAGAGCAATTGTGCTTCACTTGCGTGGACTTGTTCCGCTTATAGATTTCTGTACCAGTGAGGAAATCAATGGCAAACTACCTCACTCCTCATTTATCCTGGTCTCCTCAACCCTCTCTCCGAAGGTTTTCGTTGATTATGACTAAACAGACAGATGACATCACTCGGATTTATTGGTATGAAACTTTTTCAAAACGGCCGACGATTGATTTCAGAAACATTTTGAACGCCATCGTAACAGTTTGTCATTGATGGACGAAACTTACTACGACTTGAATATAAACGAATTCGTACAATAGCAGGTATTTCGATCAAATGAAAAAGAAGTAGAGCCTCGCAACATCTATTATCTATTTACGCAACACTGACCGCAGAATACACAGGAAACACAATACAGAGGAATGGGAAGAATTCATTTCCACCGAGACGAATTTCCTGCGCAAGAATTCACGGAATTCCTTTGAAAGACTCGGCTATTGAAACTCTCAAGAATTAGAATCAAGAGGAAAAAACACGTGATAAAAGCGACCTGCTACAACTAAACCATACAGTTTCCGTATGTTTATCCAGCGACAGGAATACCTACCGTTTAGGAATGGTCCCGCAAAACCGCCATGAGTACGTAACATCACTTCGAGAGAATTTCGAGAAAAAAAGGGTTTTTTCCGTAGAAGGCTCGTGAATCAGCAGCAGTTCCAGGAAGCGATGGTTTGCAAAATATTTCGCTGCTCGAGAAACGTGTTCGAAGAAAAGGAGGAGAAGCTGACGGATTTTTCATTAGCTGAATCGCTTCCGATGCAAAACAATCGAATTCGATGCCAATCGATCCCTAGATTAATCAATTCTTTGATCCCCCAAAAGAGAAGTGCAACATTATTTGATATTCTACGTAGTTTTTACGTTTCCGTTCGAAAGTTGTGAAAATGCTCCACTGACAAACTGTTGACCGAGTAAATGCTGAAACCGTCTGACGTAAAAAAGAAACAGACGATGCGACAGACAGACCTCATCGATTACGTACGTAAGATGTTAATTCTTAAATAAAAAAGCTGAATGAAACGCACGTTCCGAAAGTTTTATAAGCTATAAACAGTTTCCGACTCACGTATGTTCAACCTACGTAAAACCTGACTTTCGTAGCGGAATCTAAAAGCCGAAAAGTGAACGGAAAACTCAGATAAAAGACACTCTACTTACACCTATTTACTACAGTCAGAATCTCACGCTCGACTTACGTAAAATTCAAATAGTGAGTCTCAAAACGTTTCACTTAAGTTGAGAACTGTCTATACTGTAAACTTAAGCAAGGTATTACGAAAAATCGTAATTTTAAGCAAATTCGAGTAATACTTTTAATGGAAGGAATAAAGAATAGCAATTAACGACGTCCTACCAAACTTCCTTCTCAGCAAAGACTTAGCAAAACTACTTTCATTGCATATTCCGGCTTTTAGATAGCTATCAGTTGGTGACTGAATACCTCACACCAATCAAATGAATTATTAATCCTATCGAAGAGAGAAAAAGGAAAAACAAAGAACACCAGCGCCATACAAAGCGAGCAATCGTCGATTAACAAATACCTGTTTTTCGAAGTAATCGGAATCATATGTTTAAAAACTAGCCGAATTTCCTCTCCTTTTCAAATGACTCATAGGGAAATTGCGTTTCATCCACGTTACTGAGGATTTCCCGCCAATTTCGTACTTCGAGCGTTCGAACGTCACAATTAAGCAAAAATCGCAAAAATTAAATTGCGTTTCGATCGACTAGCAAAACTTGGCACAACATTCGGAGAGACGAAATACTTCCATGGACACTTCTAAAAATATTACCATAGTACTTTCTTACTTCAATTTTCGCGCTTGCATCAACCCTAAAAGAAATTAGACGAGATATGAAACTAACTCTCTACCGTTCTTCAGTTAATATTCCGGCAAAGGGAAGGAATTACCTCAGTAAGGAAGGAATTCAAAAAAGGAAATTTGAACGAATTAACGAAGACAGAAAAATGCGATATCACTCAATATTAAATTTAAACACTTTCTTTGGCCATGTAATTTTTTTCTCTGTCGGGTGAAAGAAGCCAAATGAATCCTCTCCTTACCACGTTCGTCATTCAATTTTCAAGCTGTTCACATCACCAAACAAACACTTCTTAAACCGTTTCGACGACTAAGTTGACGAATTGCCTCATCCTTGAAAGATGTCCTCCATTAAAGCGATCTCTTCATCCGAAACAGCGCAGAATCGCCACAGGGCAACGGCTTATTATCAAGTCTGAGGACTGGCGTCCTCGCGAACGATAAGAATTGCTGTCTGCAAAATCATCCGCCCCAAGGCTTGTTGGGTCCTCCTTCACCATTAGCAACCCAAAGCTCTGAAGAGGGAATTATGCTTACTACTGACGGATTTTTACTATGGATACAAGAGTTTGAAGGAAATAAAAACTAAACAAGCGATCCTTAATCTTTTGCATGATCTACCAAATTTTCATTCTGCCTTCGACCATATAATGAAAAAATGTGTTTGTATCTGAATGGTATTTTATCTCAGGCTGAACGGAAAATTGCCTTTTTCCCCTACTCTCAATGGAGTACTTCACTATTTTAAATAACAAAAACTATAATTTGACCCACACAAATTGTTCATACAATACAAAAATAATTATCAAAGACTCTAATAAAAGTTATTTCCATTGTTAAATTGTTTTATTTCCATTGTTTAACTTGACAAAAAGTTATGGATTTTGTAAAACAACTTTTTAACGAAATGGACGTACTGACCTAACTTAATCTCGTTCTAAGCTCTCGATAGGCATTTTTACAAATTATATGTTACGTTAACTACAACTTGGAGATTCCTTTTCTACCAATTTATAATTAACAAGGCGGAGAGATGTTTGCATTATATAGTTGAATGTAGAATGAAACATGCTAAAATTTAAAGTAACTTTTATCTTTGGGATTGCTAGTTAAGCGTATATAGTATTATTGTTTCTGTGATGGTAGCTCTTTTCCGTCAAAACTAGTTGTCGTTAAACAAATTTTGCTGAAACCGTATCACAATTTATTGGATGCAAGTAATGACGGCAGTAAGAGTGGGTTCTTGAAAAAATAATCCATTTATCAAGATAAGTTAATGAGAAGATCTGCACAATGGAGATAACGGTCTTCTTCGGGAAGAGAAAATTGGAACAAAACTCAAGGAAAAAGGCAAAGAAATAGTACGAACGTTTTAAAAAGTATCGAACTACTATGTCAAACTATCCAACAACTATTAGTATGTGAAAATCATTTGTTATCTCCCATATGGACTCAGAATCATCCTTCCACTTCTTTATTTTCCTAAGTCCGTGATTTCCGCAATAAAGAAAACGAAGTGAATTGAGTTGGTCGAGAGACGCCTTCCGATGGCTTTGAAAAGAACCCCTGACCTTAATTCTGATCGCCATTAAGCGAGGGAATTGCGCTGTACAGAGCGCGCGCATCTATAGCAAGTCGAGGGTACGTGAAGATCGATATTCGGGGCGCCATTCCAACTGCACCCCAATTCCAGCGGAGCAAACCAAGGCAACATCCGCACACTGTTTTCATAACAACCTTTCTTACCACCAAGTTGTCATTACGCATATCGCTCTTCATTCGTCTCGTCTTTTCGGGCTCCAAGAATGCCTCGTAACTGCCATCTAAACTGTAAACATTCGATAAGAGAGATAAAGCCGTTACTTTGTGAAATTTTTCCACGTTTCGAAGAAATGAATGCACTTGTTCAATTCAATGATTCCTATGATATAGAATTCATTTACATATGTACTTTTCAAGCCGCCTTTCGGCGTATGGCAGGAGAGGCATTCATCATCAATCGAATTCGCATGCAGTTCGCGGAAAAAATGCATACTTGAAACGACTTGTTCAAGCATCTATTTCTCTGATTTCTCTCTCGGAATCAGAACGGCCTATGCAACAGGGAGAACGCATAATATCGGCTAAATCTAATAGGAAGGTATTTTCTCTGAACTTATTTAGTAAATTAAAACTTTCTCAAATCTTTGATAATCTGGAGATTCCTATCCAACGTCCTGAAGCATCTGATAAACGCTGATTGATCTGTCATAACTTTTTACGAAACGTATCGAAAATCTATCGACTTTGCAAAATTTTGAAGTCATTTCTATTTTATTACCGTTAAAATTTAAAAAAAAGTTACGGCGAGGAAAAAAAGGCACGACGATTAAAATCTAAAACCTTGAGAAATCAAACTAAGTGTGATGGTAACAACGATATAAAGCAGAATAAACAAAACAAATAAACGTTAAAGGAATAAAAATTTACAGATGCAATGACCCGAATTAAAGTAGTTGGACAAAAGTTTAGAACTAAAGAAATAAATTTTGAATCGATACATCACACAGCTTAATATTATGCGTTGCAAATTCGACGCATGAATCACGCGGCATGAAAAAAGAAAGAATAAGGAATAGGAAAACGTGACAAATCGGTTCGCTCTCATACAGTACTCAACGACAGAATTTCGTGGTAAAAGGACAAATAAAGTTATCGCTATCTGCGACAGAATGCAAATATGGCGTAAGCTTATTTGCTTAAGCTGATCTACCTTAAATCTACCGTTTCCGCCCGAAACTTTCCTCGACTATTACAATGGTAATTGCGCCTGAAAATACTATGAGCAGAGTATTTAATTAAGTCTATTACATCATTTTGTAACATTCGCAAAGTCATTCGATTAAAGCTTATAATAATCAAATATTAAAATAAACATTTAAAATTTGATTTTCGGGAGTTCTATACGTTTTTACTACGCCCATTATAGTGCAATACCATTAAGTTACACTTGGATTGAATTACATAAATAATACGTTTACATTTTCAAATAGTTTCAATTTGACATTGCTACAGGGGCACCGCTCTCATTTTTTTAATAATCCTGCATTTACGAAATATCAATGACGACAATACAATCGCTTTCACTGTTTACCTTGCTTTGGTTGAAAGTTCTGCTTGCCAACGGTTACTGCGACCCTTCCTGAAAGCCAAGAGTGAATCATTGGAGCGTTCATCGAAGGAAATCTTCGGCAAAGCAAACGCGGCGGTAAGAGCCATTGTTCAAGACTGTCCCGCTACGAATTCGAAATGAATCGCGTGCGAGTTACATAAGTACGAATGTATACAAATTATTCACAGATGCAATGATGATCTTATAGGGAAATTGGAAACGTAATTTGGTGACTGTGAGTGATTTCATAACATAGATCTTTGAACACATCAGTGACCCACCGGGCCCCTTGAAACGAAATGTATTATAAGATTATAATACATATACAGATTTCTGTCCATTACTCTGAAAATATTTTACAAACGGCAAGTAATTTGTGTGCAATAAATTTGACTCCGATAAATTTTTACCACACGTCGGTTTAAGAAACTCGACTTGCCATTCTTCGTAGAGTTCTCATCTTTTAAGATTTGAAATATTCTTTCAGTTTAGATAACAGTTTTGTGAAATGCGTTGGATTTATTGTTCACTTCGCATTCCAACTCACGCGATTTCATCCACAGGAACTCGATATATGCTGGAAAGCATTTCAATTTTCTTAACGCAATATCTATCGTTGGGCTCGAACATCACAGGAAATGGAAATAAACTCGTAATTCGCACAGATTATTCACAATCAGACATCGTAAAATCTCTGAACTTCGTAAACAAAAGCCCGGTAACCGAACGCAAAAGTGCATCCACTACTCAGAGATACGTAGAGGAATGTCGAATTTACACTACATTAATACTGATGACGATGAATTCCCAAGTCTGTGGTAATTGAGAGATAAAGAACGAGCTCATTCGATATCACTCTAGCGCGTCGATGCATCATTTTCCGCATTACTTGGCAATCAGATGCAAGACACTTGTAAAGCATCGTGAGATGGAAGAAACGCGTCGTCACTCAAACCTAAATCAACCCATCGAATGACATGTCCGTCCTTCAAGGATTGAATATTGTTCTTTCGATACAGAGGAGCGGTAGAATATTATTCATGAGGACATTGAGCTGCACTTACGTGTGCATTATCCATTCACAGGACTCGGATGAGGAGTGAGCTAGTACGCGAGAGCAAACTACCTCACGACTCATCTTTCCTAGTAAGCCTCATCCTCTCTCCAAAACCTTTAGTAGCTAACAAAGGGGGCCAATCAACCTTCGGGCTGAATACTTAACACACATACCCTGTAACATAAGGAGGAATTCTAATACCGAATAAAGAATCAATTTCACTATTCTCACGTGCATTCAGCTTCGACATTTTCAAGTCATATTCTACACTCATGAATTCCTTTTCAAGCAACCATAAACGCAGGTGGAGAAAGTTTTTCTAAATGTCTTTTTCTTGAAGAAGACACAATGAAACCACACTAATTAGAAACTCTCGCTGTAGTTAAGTAAATCATCTGAATTGAGTTAGTTCCTGCGGGATAAAAGGAAAGGTTTCTCTTTCAAAATGAATTCCGAATCAACGAACACACATATAGGATTCACATCAGAGGAGATTCGAGTCGAATCAACATGAGGAAACTGCCCACATCTAACAGACACTGGTCGTTTTAAGAATTCATCCTTTCCGCGAAAGATACGCGAAAGTCATCGATTATAGAAGTATAGTCATGGTGCATTCACCCCTGCCACAGGCCGAAAGACAGCTTGCAGGGTGAATTAGAGGATGCAGATATATTCGGGATGATTAACCAGAATAGTGACCAGAGATTGAAGGTCCTAAACCGTGACATTTACAGCCTCAATGAAAAAAATCTGAGACACCTGCGTGTTTCCGTGAATTTCGTCGAATGGGGTGTAAAGATAACGTACCAGAATGGCTAAGTTTACGAGCTTGAACATACGATACATGGTTACAGCAACGCCCAATATCACACACTTGAGACATGGCAGCTGTCGCTAAGAGACTTAGGAAGGTATCTTTTACATGACTTTAGGAAGCAGGCTAAATTTCACCTTACACTTGACTACGTGAGTTACATCAAGCCCTTCCTAATAAATATTCCAGCGATTAATTACTTCATCGGCTAATCAAAAATTATACGTAAACAGACCATTTACTGACGAGGTTAGGCCCATGTGGGCTCCTCTTCCGACTAATCTATTATGTCGTCATAATACATACAGATAAATTAAAAACAAAAAGATAATGCGTGGAAAAAATCTTTGCAACTCGCACAATGATATTATTTGAAATAGAAGCTTCAAAGAGTGACATTTGGAGGAAATGGCCATTCGGAACACCAGAAGTGCGACTGAATCCTGGATAAGCTGGACAACTTATTGACAAGGCATAAAATCATTTCAGCACAAGTACAACCTCATGAAAGACAGCACTTGAAATGTCTCGTGCAGAGTTAGAAGGAGGAGATTCAACAACTTAAGAAAAATTGCGAGGTAGCAGATGGAGGGAAAAAGAGGGCGAGGACGGAGTCGAAGGCTACAGTTTGACGCACGTCTTGTGGGAATGGGTATAAACCAATCGACGGAAGAATATGACGATCAGATCAATGGAAGGCCCGCAGAGAATGAAATCGAATGCGATTAAACGGGGGCTTCTTTTGAGAGACCTCATGAAAATGAATGAGCAGATGAACAGTGCATCTGCAACACGCCTCGATGGCGAATTGCAACTCACATCCGCAATACGATCCAACGACGCGCCGAATTATGCAAACACGCAACATTTCGCTACGACAGCTAAACCAGATGAGGGGAACTTGCAGCCTTTTCACACCTTCAATAGGGCGTTGCATTCAGTTCTTGAAAAAACGGAGGCATTATAATAATTTAGCTTCCTCGATGATAAAACTAATGAAAATAGATTTTTCTACTTCAGTTTAATAAGCGTCAAAATTTATTTTCCTACGATCTATTTCGTTGTGGGGTAACTATCATGTACTGATACGTTGCGCAAGTGCAGACAAGTGTCATATGCAGCCCTCGGTGGAAAAAGGTTTCCGACCAAAACTGCAAAAAAAGAACCATCCTATCAAGGAGTGAGAACATCGCTAGAATAGAATTCCAGCTGAAACACGTATCCTTTGACCGGAAGACTGGTAGAATTACCCCATCGCAAGTTCGGAAAATGTACGAAACCTCGTCAGCTGTCAAAGCGCTGCATTTTCCAACGGAACTATTTCGAGACATCGTCAACGACCGCCCACTGCTTCGTCTACCATGACGAAATTAAGCGTCATCCGCTGTAGACGACCGTTTTCGTAACGCTCGTAAATATCGGCGGAGAGGCGCACCGACGGCGAAAGATGCAGCCTAATCGGTAGGAAATGCACAAATCAAACGATACGGAGAGATAAAGAGCGGGAGCGCAAAGATTTGTGCGCAGGACTTCTTCTCGACGTCGAAATCGGGCGCAGTAATTGCGGAGCGCCATCTCCGTCGCCGCGTTAAGCGAATTCGCGTAGTCAAGGTTACAGTTTCCTTCTTTCGCTGTTCGGTCACAGCGCGATTTTCGACCCGCAGATTATCTTTCACGATAAACGCGGTAATAATCGATGGAAAAGAGATCCGTCGCGGATCGAGGAATTCCGTAGTAGCGGGGAGCTCCCGTCTCTACTTTGCGCCGTTCGGAAATCGTGACGAAGAACGCCAGCGGAATGCGTGTCCAACTCACCGTTGTTGCGACAAACGGGCGACCATTCTTCAAGAACCGTCAGCTGATAAGAATCCCGTCGATCTCTCGCTCGGATCGAGGCGACTGCAGCGCTCTTTCAAAGAGGAATTTGGGTGACGAAACTCGGCGACGGAACTTACCCTTGGACGAAAATCGCTTCGTAAGCATCCAATGCGAGGGAAATCACAGCACTAATCACAAATTAGATCCCCGAAACACAGAATCACTGAGTGGAACACGAAACACCATCCCAAGGAGCACAGATTGCACGACACAGCACTTCCATGCACTGAAATTGCGGACGAAGGGCGACACGGACTTGACTCGGTCGAGCGCTGACTCCGTCTGCGGCGGTGGCAGCTCTCTCCCCGTGGGGCGGAGTGGGGGGCGGAGGGGGCAGGGAGGGGACGCGGTGTTCTTGGAAGGGCCCCTTCCAGAGGCCCTCAAGGTTATCGCAGCGGGAGAAAGGGAGCGGGAAATGACCTTTTGGGCACAGAAAAAGGGACTACGATAATGAGAGGCTATCGATTCGTGGCGGAATGAGTAACTTCAAATGACCAGTTCTCGCGCCATTTGATTGCCCGAAATTTGTCGTCCTCCAGCGACTTTGATCCCATTTGCTCGACTTTTCCTGTTTATGCATTCCAACTGCACTGGATCCGATCTCGGTTCATCCACATGTATTTCCAAATACGCGAGTACTGATCAAAGCTGCCGCCGACGGCACTGGATCTATCATATCATCTGGGAGAAATCATAATTAACTTGGTTATTTCCGCGCTTTATGCAGACCGGAAAAAGAGACGATGAGCGCCTAGTCATTCGTAGCTATTACCTCGAAAAATCGCCTATGCGCGTGGCTTTGATCCCCGCTGTAAGCGGGAATTACGTTGAACACTTCGTCATACGAATCGCTGCTCAGGAATTCCTCGAAAAGCTTACGTCTGCGCTCGATTCTTCTTTCCTCAAGAGATTCCCAGCCGAAGTTTAGATCATTTCCGATGTACTGCCTTTAAGTCTCATTATCGAACACTTGGCGCACATATCCACACTTTATACTACTGTTAGGGGAGAGTGGGGATTTTAGGCGGGTATTCTCCCACTCTTTCTAATCCGTTTCTCATTCAAGTCCCTCTACTTCCTTCGAAATAGCCAAGCAAGCGTCTTTTAGAAATAAATATTGTGACGATTGGTAAACAGAGGAAAATACTATTCTCAAGTGCCAATTGTCGTAATATTGGAGATGGAACCAATCTTGCGTGGGCCTACGGCGCAGTACTCAAGCAGTTAACAATTGCCTTTAGAATTACGCGAATACTCGGTATCCTATCTGCCGAACTGATTGCGAGAATACGCGCTTAAACTATAGATAGCCACTGTGAAAGACGCCTTAGTACAGTACGAATACTTTCCAGTTTGCATGGATTTTGCCTCTACTTCTAGGAGCCACACATTTCCAGCGTTTTCGCCAGATTGAGTTTCCGCGCAGTCGGGCATTAACCTAGATAACCGATTTCGTGACGTTTTACGCGAATTATGGTTTAGTCTAAATTTTTTATTGAGTCATTGGTTCTATAACAAAATAGGTGTAAGAATAACGTTATCCTCGAAATCAGTGATTTTTTGATCAGGCAAACAAGTTCGGAATTTCCTAAACTTTCATAATAATAAACAATAATGATAATAATATAATACAAAGATTTAATACGATTTCGATGGAGGCTAACTGCTCCAGAAAGTCAAAGGAACGCTAAAATGATATTTGTACAGAATAATAGCATAGAGTAACTTACTAGAGTAAGATTACTCTATGATAACAGTTCAAATACGATACGTTGTCCGTATCAAATGAAACTCTAGTCGCGAAGTAACGAAAAACCTCACACTTTCGAGCATTGAATCTGAGCCTTATTTGAATAATTTAAACGAAAGAATTCTTTGATAATTAAAATTTAAAAAATAACGTTTAAATTTCATTTAAAGTAGACCTGAGCTTTCGGACTACGATATTTTCGAAAAAATATTTTTAGAGTATTCGTTCCGGTATTTGCTACAAATTTTTGTCAATTCTGTCGAGATTTTCGTGGCTTTAGCGTGAGTTGTCTTCCTCTTTGGAGTTGAAATATAATCAAAATTTGAGCAATGCGATCGGTTTAATAGTCTCTATAACCTATAGAACACAAAAGTTTCTTTATCGATGATTTTTTTGGAAAACTTAGACATATTTCAGTTTAATCAAACCGTTTCCGCCAATGCCATTAGGCGGAAACGGTTTGATTCGACGGGTGAATTTATTTGAAAAATGTTTCCACGGCTCTTGCGTGCTATGTAATTTACCTTTCCCTAATCCTTGTTTCCAAACGCTTTTGGCCTGATTTTATGACCTTCGATCTAACTCCACTAATCTTTTGTTCTAATATATATATACTTCAGTAACAACAACGTTATTGTTTATGGTTAGATCAGCTCTTAGAAAACGTACGCAGGGTAATCGTTTTGGTTTTGGTAATTTTTAGTTTTCACTTCAAGAAAATGTTTTCGGCTTCGTTGTCCCTTCCAAGGGTAACGAAAAATAAAAGTTCTAATTTCACGAATACATATCATTCGGCGGCTAACACGCTGTGAAGGACCAGTAATGGACGAAAGTAACAGCAGCATGTAGGAAGAATCGGTTGTTATCCCAGACTTGCTTGCTCCTCGTGCATTAGAAACACGCACATTTTCACGATGAATCGGACCCCGTTCGATATATCGACCGATTCGATTAGGTGAACGACCGAAGGCCAATTGCAGTCCGCATCGAAATTTCGTGGGCATCGTATTCCCGTTTCTATTCCATTGTAAATACATCTTCCCACCGACCTTAACTCCAGGTTGTGTGTAAACCTATGCGGCGTAATTTCATGCAACTAAGCGAACTGATTGTTCAATCAATCGATTATCAGGCGACGGTCGATTAATATCTTCCTCTTTAAAGTATTCTCTGATCTATGGACTGATGAAGATTAGTGACCTCGATTCAATTAAGTTGAGGAACAAAAGTGTGGGAAACAAAGGATTGACAAGAGTTGAGGAATAAAACAACTATTTCTCCAATTGTCGAAACGGATACAGATCGCTCATACTCGATAAATGCCAAAAAAGTTGACTTTTGGTCCTTTTCATAAAATAAGAAATATAAAATCACAATAACTATGCCATTTCCACCTTCTTGTTTAGTTATATTTAAAAAAAGATTGAATTTGTTCAAAGGGATGGTTCAGTAAGAGCCCCCACAATTTGAACGATATTAAATACAACCATTCTGATTTTATCGTCAATGTCGGGGTTGCGGTCAACTGAAAGGTGACCTTCCAGTTGAAGTAAACAGACAATTCTTCAGGTGGAAACTGATATTTTTGGAGTCGTTGAAGATTTTCGGGCGGAATCTCAGAGTGAGTGGGCGGAAATTCTGAGCGGCTGTACTTTCTAACTTCTTCGTGAAGTTTTTTCTTTCCGGCGCACTCATTCCCTTCGTATGGAGTCGCAGGAATCAAAATTGGAAGAGATAAAGGGGAGAGCTACGGGGAGTAAAAGGAAACTGCCGCGTTAATTGTACCGTTTGTTTATAAAAAGTTAGTTTTTCAATTTTTCGTGATTTTACAGAAAAGAGAACGTTCGGTGACAAGTATAACATTGAACATGAGGTAACTCCTGGTTTTCTTCGTCCAGCATTCCAAATTAAATACATGTGCTAGACGCGAAATCATTTCGAGTCGTCTAGGGTTGTGCTAAGGCAAAGCAATGTTTGAAAACACATCGTTTGATTCCTATAATCATAAAATCTTATCAAAGGGCAGTGCATTACATCGGTTTCTTAAAATTGCAGCGAAGCAACCGCCATGGAAATTTCGGATCAATGAATACGATTGCCAATAACCATAAAAATACAAGCGGGATCTGAGGGTTTTGCTCCGATCCATCCTTTGCAGATATTCAAATACTCCTTTCCTAAGCGGACGCGGTCTTTTTTTAGTCCGAACTCATTCATTACCCTGTCATTTCTGACTCTCTCCTTTCCTGACACACATACTCCTCAAATAACCCATTTCTACTGCTGCTCCTAACACACTCGACTCTCGCTACAAGAAAACAAGGTGTATATGCTCATTAAGTCATTTGCACCAGATTCGAATTAATCTTTTGATCATCAAACGTAAGATTCTATAAGTTTAAATGGCCACTGACCGATAACTGTCCCACATTCATAGACTTTCGCTTTTACAATCAAAATACGGAGACATAATTCGCTGCTTTTATCTTGCAAATACGAAGACAACTGACGTAACGATTGAAACTAACAAGTTATTATTACGGTATATCTGTACAGTCTTCAGCCTGAAGGCTGGTTTAAACTTCATACCCCACCATAAGCATCGAAAAGCCTTGGAGAGAGGGCTGAGGCGACTAGGCAAAATGTGAGGTAGTTTGCCATTGCTTTCCTCACTGAGACAGAAATCTATAAGCGGAACAAGTTCACGTAGGTGAAGCACAATGACTTTACAATGAGCATTCAAAAAGGAGAGATCGTAATCTAATTCAATATTCAGAATAACTCGTACCTGAGTAGTTTTCATATTATCACAGCCATGAACAGAACTGAGATAAAAAAAGTATTCCATTCATCAGGACTTGGCAGCAGAACCAATTAATACGGCAACAAATGAAAAAGAATTAGTACTTATACACACTTTTTTTCCAAAATTATATATACCCATAAATTGCTGAAGGAATATTTTCCTCAGGAACTTTTCATTGAACATCGCAATCCGTGCGATTTCGGGGCGTAACGGATTCGAAAGCGGAGTTCATCTTGACCTACATTCGAAGAGAGCGGACGAAAATGGCCGACTTCTCATCGAGCTGCTCACGGAGATCGACAAACAGAACAGCTCTTTCAGCAGAAAACTTTGAATTTGATGGTGAAGTTGGCCTAAAACATTTTAAATTCTGTATGGAAATTTTAGGAAAAGTGAATACCTGAAAAAAAGCTATTTTAACACTCGTTCGATATTGGTACGCGAATTTCAAGACATCACAAAGAAGACAAATTGAAGACAAAAGGAAGGTCGCGCCCGAACGAGAGCTCGCACATTATTCCTTACGATAATTTACGGTAAAACATCATTATTATTAAGTTATTACATCTCAAGAGTACCAATAGTTCGGCGACGTCGTCAATGTCAAATAACAAAACATTTAACGTATTTCTAAGGGAAAATAATTAATTTTAACTTAGATACAGTTAAAGACATTAAATTTAAAATATATGTACATGCATGTTCCTCAGTAATTCTAAATAATAACATTTAAATAACTTATTATGAATTTTGACGTGAAAAGAGCGATGTAAAATGAGATATGGTTTAAATTTAGGATTTAAAAGGGCGACATTACTTTCACTTTACCATAAAAATCAATATGACTAACTATAAGTGAAGTGATGAAAAATATGTATCCAATAAACAGATATCCGTATATATAAGAAATGTATAACAGAAAAATACAAAAATGAAATTAAGAAAGAGTAAAAAAATTGTCTCAGGCGTTCATGTAACATGCTAACACAGATGTCAAATTCCACTACTTTTTTCTAATCTGTCAAGTTTTCCATTTTACTGCCAATTTTCGTTTCAGCAATCGATTTAAAAAATATTATACGCTAAAATTAAACTGAATCCTGTTTCGTTTTATTATACTGCATTTAAGAGCAATATATGATGAAATGATCTAACTACGTTTAATTTAACATAAAATTAAATAAAATTTCTTTTAAAAGTTATAGGGCATGAATAATTCCAAATAATCGCTAAATTGAAACTTCTCGTTTGATTCAAAACGGAAGTTCCATCTGCCGACATACGGCTTGTTGGTTTTCTTTTAAACCTCTATTTAAAAAGTTACTCGGGAGAAACAAAGAATTGTGACGCTGAACTAAGCGAAAAGCAATTCTAATCGGTTCAACAGTGAAAGTATCACAGAGATAATTAAAAAATACCTACATATATACACAACTGTAACACTTAAATTATCAAGTGCTGATCAAGGAAGCTTTTTTTATACTTTTATTCTTGGATTTTTCATAAACCAAAACATTCGAAAATTTTTGACAAAAATTATATATTTTAATTTAAACCTTTGCCATCTTTTTTAGAAAACAGCTCTTTTTAATTTAAATTTGCTTCGTCAAAATTTAATTTAATATGTATAACTTAATAAAATAATTCTGTCAGATGAAACCCCAAAGAGAAAGACGCCTGGTACGGAGGAAGATGCATTCGCAAACATGGTTTGGGAAATGGCTATGACGTCATTGAAATTAAACATAAACGTGTAATATTAACCGTAAACATTAAGTAAACTAAATATTTTAATGAGTATAGCTTGGCTTTTTATTTTAACCTCATTAATTAAAAATTTTAAAACTTCGAACCTTGCCGTAGGTATTTAGCCCCTTCGTAAAAAGGTGAACCAGAAATCAGAAAAGAATAAACAGTAGACTCCGGTCTCGGATCGGGTTCAAGAATTTTCGAATCCAGTTCGGTTTCCACTCAATGACGCTTTCTCGGTTCGAGCATCCACATTTGTCCAGGCAAACCCATTCTGCGCACTTTGAACGGGTATTGAACCGGAGAAATATTTTTCGATTCGTCAAAATTTTAAAAAGAACTGGAGAATGCACTGAATCGCTGATCTGATCAAAGAAAATTTCGGTTAGCAAAAATGAAACTTCAGGTATGAAGCGCCAAAAGCATAGAGACCAAGTACATGGCATCAGAATGGGCGGAGGAAAGCTCGTTAAGGAAAACGGAATTAATTATTCAGGGAACTTGATCGAGTAAGATGTGAAATGTGAAAGTGATGGCTGAAATACCAAAAGCAACCTTTTTTAGCCAGCCAATGAAGACAATCGAGCCGGGTTTGAATTTTATTCGATCCAAGCATAAGAAAAGTCAGGAAAGCCAAATTACTGAAACTCGATGCACTAAAGATTTGGTAAAAATACTAAAAAAATACTTATTTGGTAAAAATAATCCAGTGGTGGAGAACGTGCGACCCCTTCAAGAGATTAATGTAATTTGTCTTAAAATAATTTAATGTATCGCAATTTAATGTATGATTAATTAAACTAAGGAAAGGGAAGGGATATGACGATATGTCATCGTAGGCCGCAGATGAAAAATTTTGGGGAAATGAAAGTTATTTCACAATTCATAATGAGAATTTTTAAAGAAACTCAGATTCGTCGAGAGAATAGTCGGTAGGAGTGAAGAAAAGTCCGTGAGAGATGTTACTTTGCGTTAATTAGGCTTCACCTTGAGTGTAATTTATGATATCCTGCACATACGTGTTATATTCGAGAATTAGAAAAGGTACAGTGAAAGGCGATAAGTTTCGTAAAAAATTGTTACGACAAATCAGTGAATGTTTCAAAGATGCTTCGAGGCGTAGGATGGGAATTTTTAGAAGTTGGCTGATGTAAACGAATGATTAATTTACTGGGTAAGTTCAGAGATGATGTAGTCGATATAATGCGTCCTCCCTATTACATAGTTCTGATACTGCGAGGAAGAACGGGGAAATAGATGCGAGAACTAATCGATTCAAGAACTCATTTTACTGCAAACGATACGTGTAAGTAATCGATTAAGGAATTAGATTCATGACCCACTGATCCCCTACCACTCGCCGAAAGGCTGGTTGCAGGGTACTTGCATATGTAGATGAAGAAGGTAAAACAAATCGCACGAATAATTAATTTAATACGTTTAATTTCTTCAAAAACAGGTTTTTCACGATCGGAAATTATATTACAGGTCGATGTTTTTAAAATTACTTCAAAATCCTTCTCAATGTCTTTATCTCAACTTTAAAAAAACAAGTAGGTTGCAGGGAGAACCCTAGTGGGCCGCATGTGGTCCGCGGGCCGTGGCTTGCTCAGGACTGCCCTAGACTCGGGAAGAAGTTTTGAAAACAGTGATGGGTTCGTTAGATGAACGGAATTGGGGGTTGAGTTTGTCAACAGTTTAGTCTCTTTATTGGAGCTGATTAATAATATCAAATACTCTTCCAAATTAGACGGTTAAAAGAGAGGACTTCGTTTTGAATCGAAACAGTCGAAGAGAGGGAGAATCGCATCGATGCATAGTTGTTTAGAATCGATTCATTTGGAAAGGTGCAACGCGCATGCGTGAGGTAGCGCAGGTGCTGGGGAAGAAGTAGTTCTCTTCCGGGCCAAGTCGTTGACCCCCGCCGAGTCCGCCTACCGATATACCGTAAAGTGCAAACGGGAAAACATCGGAAAGAACTAGGCCTTCATAGGAAAAAAAGCGTTAGAAGATTTCCCTCAGACACATTGAGATTTCTGCATCTACATTTTGTGTACTACAAGCAACCTATCTGTAAAAATTGAATACGCCAAGCTACCAAGCTTTTGTTATGTATCGCGTATTAAGTACGCTGCCATACGTAAAGATGGAAACAATCACAATTACCGTATATACTCGTTAATTAGTCGATCTCGTACACAGGTCAACCCACCCAAGTTTCACTTAAAATTTCCGTTTCTTACTTATGCACCTATTGTGCACAAGAACACGGAACGGAACACTTTATCAATTCTATGATATGAGCGGAACACCTAGGTTACCTTTTCTGAATTCAAAACTGAAATTCATACAAGAATTATCATTCTTCGTAAGTTTCTGCGGAACACTAAAACTCTTCGTGGAACACCAGTGTTCCGCGGAACACACTTTGGGAAACTCTGGTTCATGTCATCCCTAGGTTTTCCGTACGCCCGGACATCATCTTTTCTACCATTAGCTGTCAAGAGCTAGGAAATAGGAATGAGGCTTACTAGGCAAGATGAAGAGTATCACTCATACATCACTATCTTCCACATACAGCCATGAATAAGACTGAACATAAGTAAATGGAAGTTTCATCTTTCTCAGTCCTTGAAATGAAAAAAATCCATATATAGTGATAAAGCGCCTCGTGCACTTCCATAGAATAGTAATTTTAATGCGACATGTTTCGCAGTGTCGCTTTATTCGGTGGAAGCGAAAGGAGCGTTTTATTGGCACATTTAGATTATTTCTTGTCAAAAATCTTAAAAGCACGTTCTCGAGTCATAAGGGGCGAAGGAGATATAATTTAACGTTCGGAACATGCCATTTGCAAAATGCAATACTTCGGTTTACTTGAGCATGTATAGGACACGATGTCAATATTTAGCAAGAATTTTTCGCCCACGGATAATCAGTATCTCGACGAACTATATCACGACAAAGCACTTCTGAAGCTCTAAAGTAATAGTACATGTGAGTACTTTCTTATCTCTCGTGTGTACTTCGACTCTAGGTATTTCAACCTTAAAGTAAAGATATTCCTTTCAACAACGAGCTGTGATTGATTTTTTTACACTCTCTATTTTTTAAATATATGTATTTGCTCTACATTGTTAATGTTATTATTTTACTTATAATGTGTATGATATTTATCATACGAGTATACTTTAATAAATGGTAATAGTCTGTATGTATTATCTTGTGTAATGATAGTAAACATCGAGTATGATCTTTATTAAATACATTTCCTATCATAATAATAAATAACAGAATCAAAAGAAATTGTCAACTTCATATTCTTATTATTAATTTCAAATAAATACCCCGTGATTTTTTACTAAAATACCCTTTTCAACACCAAATTCAAAGATTGACTTTTCCTTTCCTAATAACGAAATATGATTTGAAAATAGCATTCTAATGATTGAAGTGCGAGTGCTATAAGTAAAATGCAATGAAAATCAGAGAAGTCACTGAGACAAGGAACCAATTGGAATTGGGCTCCCATTGTATTTTTAGGGAAGCTCTCTGTCATCAAGATTTATTTGTTTGAAATATTCCGATCAAGGCAATGCGGATTTTGTCCTCGCGTCCAGTTGTGAGCCGGGAGGGAAAAACGTAGATGTCGTAAAGGAAATGGATGTAAGACGAAGAAAAACATGCAAACGCAGGGTAAACCCCTCAGCCAATCGGTGTTGTGTTGAGGTGTTGCCTATACTCTGATTACCTATTTTCAATAATTTTTTGCAGATAAACTAAGACCCATTGACGCGAATCCCGTAACAATCTTTCATAGCTCCAATTTTACACAACCAAAAACATTTTCATCAAAATCCCCGGACAAAAACGAGAGTTACTCCTTTTAGTCGTTACAAACGACCCAAACTGCTTACAGAGTTTGAAAGATTTAAAGCATTTTGAAATAAAATTAAGAAATCGATTAGAAACACAAAAGGCAAATTAGCGGATGAATCCTTTCACTAATACGAAATGAATTTATGGAAAAGGTGTTCGAAACTAATTGTAAGTAGGTAAATCTAAATCCTTGTTTCCTCATAACTTATCTTCTGAACGTATAAACGAACACTTCGTAAACAATTGCACCAGAATAACGTCTGATAACTTATGTAGTCCCTAAATTCCATTATGAGCCAAACTACCCTCACCAAACCTGAATTAAAATTTAATCCAGTGTCAATCAGTGAAGCAAAACAATCCCTCGTGACTATTAAATCTTAAGCTACAGGCATAGACAGTGTTCCGATTCAGTCATCCAGTCAGCAATTCAGTTCATAAAAAACTTCCTGCCGTTCTCCCTCGCATAACGCATTTTTTTAAATTTCCCTTTCCCACGGAATCATCCTTCACAATGGAGAACGTCTGTCATACATCCTATACCTAAGACAAGTACTTCACTCAACATGAATGACATTCGCCCAGTAAGACTTTCCTCATCGTTTTCCAGGGGTCTTAAACGCCTAGTGCCACATAAATGGACTATCTATCTTACAGTAACAAGTCCTTGAATTAAGTTAAGATAGTTCGAAACTAATAGCGCAAAATATACGGACATAAAGTAGAAAAGAGTGGCTGAGTGTTTAATAAACTTCCACTGCTTCTGAGCGTGAATATTCTTGGAGTTGATTCGTTTCCCCAAAATTTCGAAAGTTGATTGAAATTTTAAAACTAATTTTTAAATGATAATGTGACCCCATTTTTTATCAAACCCAAACATTTTTCATTTTAACCTCAAAGCTCTGTATCAATGAACAAAGAATATGCTTCACAATAATTTTCTACTCTCAATAATACATGTGTGACACAGCAAAACAATAATACTCTCTATGTCATATTTTCCTTCACAAAATAAATACTCTCAACAATCAATAAGAAAACTCTTAAACAGTGTTAACATAAAAATAAGTATATTTGCTATGAACTTCGTTCTCAGTACTCACATAATATAATCTTCTCACAACAGTTACACAACTAACAGGTTGAAAATACGCAACGTTTCACTTATTTTAATATATAAACCTCATTTTCCTAAACCAGCACTCGATGCGCAGGAAATAAATGAAATACTGGTGGAATGAAAACAGTGCAAGAGTACGTGTAATGTAATGACTGAAGGTAAAAATTCTTATTGAGTTGCGAGCGTCTGAAACACGAATGAACAATCGCCTTCAAAAAGTCTCGAACCCAAAACCTTTTTACGTATTTGATGGCGATTGGACTAATTTGATGCGAGACTTCCCTCAAACGCTTATCACTGCGTATCTATAGATTCATAAAATACTGAGGGAACGTATCTCTTTTCCGTTACTTTGACATGTCATCGTGCGTTACTTCTTCTCGTCTTGCATTTCAGTGCACTTGATTGGCGAGAAAAACGAGCTCCCCTTCACAGCTGGACCAGTTTCTGCACGCTTTGATACGGATCGCTATTTTAAAATCCGATCCTTTAAGATCCTCTCCTCCGATTCCCAAAGAGTCGTCGAACCGGAAATCGATTGTCGTTTTTCGGATTGCCTCGGAACTGCTTCCGCAGCTTCTCAAGCATTAGCTCAACAACCTCCCGTTCCGCTTTCACTGTAAAACCTACGAACGCACTTTAACCCAAGAGAACGATCTAAACGACTATAGAGAGCTCAATGCCCTTTCTCGCTTAACCTGTACGCTTTATTTAATAGTGAACTGAAACCGAAAAAAAACAACTCGAAAACAGAACAACCTTTATATTTATTGCAAGGAAAATCAAGCTAGTGCAGAAGATTAAAATCCTCGAATTAGAGATTAAACCGAAAACTGTTACTTACCTTTTTCCGATTTTTATTTCGCATCCTAATTAAATTTAAGAGAAGTTAATCTGATAATCAAGAGTTACGGTAAATTTAAACTCACCTATTAAGTTATATTTTAATAACTGAACTCATACCTATATTATTTATTCGATGAATGTTATAATCTAAGCTCCAATAAATTGTAATGTTACTTAAAACACACTTGACATGACAATTTTCATAGTATTTCATTAATGAAATAAAAAGTAACCGTTTCGATGGAATTCACGGATGTAAACTGATGTTTCATATTTTCATTGAACCGGAGCGAAAACCGGAATGAAAAATTACGGCTCGACAACCTGATTTACGACTCAGCCTCCTTTAAGAATAATTGTGCGAAAGGTCGAATTATTTTAAAGCCTCGCTTGCACGACAATAAACTGAACATCTTTTTAATTTCGAGCATTACGCTCAAATTCTCATTTTCCCCGGGACATTCTACTTTTTTTTCCTTTTATTAACTAGTGATTGAATATCTTTACACACCTTTTCGTTCCTTCATTTTCAGAGCAACCAAAATGGATTAAGAAATCGTCTTCAACGATTAGTGAGCAATATTTGGCGATGAGCTGGCTAGAAACGTAACAACGTAACATAGTTGATTAAGGCCAAATAATTACGAGAAAAGAAATCAAAGCTTTAAGATTTTCGAAATTTCCGCTTATCTTTACACGCTATAAAGAGGTATGAAATACAATTGAACACGTCTAACTAAACCCACAGGGAATCTCAGTAAACGTTTAAATATTCCGCGGGCCACTTGAAAATAGCAACTGGACTAGATATGAACCGGGGGCTATGCCTGAAAAATTTTTAATTATCTTCCGAAAACGATTGTGCAATCATATTTTCTTAATATTATAATTATATTAATAATTATGTATTAATAATGATAGGACTAGATATGTTTTATACTTTTACTTATATAAACAACATTATAATGCATATTTGGAAATTTAAAATTTCATCACACTGAGACAGCTCTTATACAACTAAAGATGAAATGGCGTTTACGGAAGTCTTTTCCTTGCAATTGAGTTTTACACATCGCGAAAACGCCTCGAAAGTAGCAAAAAGTGCTGTTCTTTAGGGTACAAATTTAAGCATGAGGAATGGAAAATCAGCAGAAGCAGAAAATAACATTTGAGGAAAGTTTTAACAAATATTCGCGAATTGCCTTCGACAAGGGAGCGTTCAAAGTTCTCTCTTGAGCCTCCCTCCTGCTATCATAAAAAAGCTCATGAATATTATTAAAGGAGAAACTGACACAAAAAGAGTCTGACCGGGACTGAAACCCGGATCTTCCACTTTTCGAGCGACTGCTCTAGCCAATTGAGCTATCTTGCCAGAACAAATAGACGTACCATTCGGAAAACTATGCGGGCAAGGGAGAGTGCTTCTTCTGACTGAGCAGCACAGTCCACGTCCACGTCAACAATTATCCAAGGTAACATTGCACGCTAAGTTGTGCGCCTAGGAATACTTCCAAGGCGAAACGGACATAACAAGTCTCACAGAGCCGGAAGAAGAGCCCGAATTCGAGTCCCAGTTCTGTCAGACCTTTTTCAAAGCCGTTTCTTCTTGGAAATATTCCTGGGTGCATGCCTTATCGTGCAAAAGTTACCTAATACCCTTTTTCGCAAGAATATTATACTTGAATAACTGAAGACGATCGTGACCTCTGTCAAGGCCAGAGAATAAGCAAGTTTCAGAATGGGCTTCACCATGGTGATATGGTGCAACTAAATCATCATTATCATTGGTTATCTGTTCTGGTCTGCAGGTCCTCAGTGGTCTCATCTCAACTTCCAGTTAGTCCTGTCTTCTGCTCTCCTCCTCAACACCTCGTATTCCTCTCCCTCCTGTGCATTGTCCGTCATCTTCACCTTCCCTGGGCCCTCCACCGTGCCTTGCACACCTTCTTCAACAGGCAATCCTTTCTCAGCACAACCCAGTTTTCAAGCCAGTTCTTCTTTGTCCTACCTATTGTGTCCATTAAAATTCAATTCTCTTCCATTCTCCTCAGCACTTCCTCGTTCCGCACCCGGTCTGCCCATGCAATTCCTATCATTCTGCCCAACATCCACATCTCAAATGCCACCGATCTTTTCCAGTCTCTTCTCAACATAGTATAAGTAATTATTAGCAGAACGAGAATTGGTTACTCCTACACTCTTCTTTCTCAATCTGGGGTGGCGGTACAATTAGGAGGTAAGGGAAGCTTGTACAAGGGCGCGAACAAGAGCAGAGAAATTAAATATCTTATGATATTGAAATATTTCCAACATTATTTTTATCAGCAATGTTTCCTGAAATTTCCATGCTCCATTAGCTAAAGACTTCAAACAACAAAACGAAGCGTAGAACATTGGTTGCACGGAATCACAGGAAGAGACAGAAAGTGCATGTCCTGGGTGAAACTGATATAACAGGAACAAACCTAAATCACAGATAAAATAATACCGATGTAATGGATGTGGACAGGACATGGATATAATAGCCTTTATTGGGCGAAATTGTGACTAGAGAGTCCAGCCTTCCATTTAACATGTGGCAGGAGGAAACGCCAACCGTTGGACGCCAGCAGTTTTCAACTGGACACCAAGAGATGTGAAGAGACCAAGAATAATAATGGAATGAATAAACTCTTAATGAAAGCGAGGTTAGTGACCGAAGGACGAATGGAATAAAGACACCTTCGAGTAATAAGGCGTAACGTAACGTAGTAATGAGTGTATCCGTCCGGAAAAAGTAGTCCATTATTAATCGTTTCTGACCATCAATTGAATATGTTGGCTTGTACTAACTGAAATTGTGAAGGGAAATCAAAATAGATCTTTTAATATATTTCCAAGCTATAAAGAATAAGTCATAAGTTGATACGGCAGCGATGCCCTTAATTCAAACATACTGAAATGAAAATTTTCGATATACCAGTCAGATAAGACCTTGGCCCCTTTCTTTCGTCTCAAGGAGAAAGTTTCAGGTTTTGGTTAAGTTTTTAGTTTCTCTCGCTTTTGGCAGCATTCCTCGCAGTTCGGAGTCACGAATATTTTCTCCAGCAATGGGTGGTGTGGTACGAACAGTTAAACAAAGGCCTTTGTCAGGAGAGGAGGCCAATTGAGAATATAAAATGGTATAACCTAACGATGGAAACTTCATGTCCATAATCAGTCTTGCAGACGTAATGTTAAGGCCTGAATATCCTTTTTCAGGCGATTTCAATTAATTCACCATGATTGCATACATATCGATAAATATTTCTGTTTTCACAATTCGATATTTGAAAGATGTTGCTACGCCAATGTATGCTCCTCTGTTAAGTTTATGCTAATTATACTGTACATACGAATATTTTCTCACCAAGTTGTAGGAACAAAGCTTTATAATAACCTATGTATATATCTATATATCTTATAATAATCTATAATAGTCAAAAATAGATATAAACAATGGTTTATTTATTTTGAATTTATATTAATAATTTGTTATGATTATTTATTACTTTTTATAAAACGCGCTTGCTTTCGACCATATCATAATTCAATTGTTTAGCTATGATAATGAAAATGGATTCATACAATTATTTATTTAAACATACGTTGTAATTTGGCCATCTGGCCAGTGGCCAGACAACACTGGAGTTGAGTATAATTTACTTTTAATTTGATTTCAATTGCCTGGCATTCGTCCAAGTAAGGGAAGGAAACCCCTACAAAAAACCCCTGGAGGCAATACCGTACATTACATATATAAGTTGGCATTAAATAACATACTATTAACTTACATACTTAAGTAGCATAAGGTAAACATGAAGATTAACATGTTAAAAGGTTTAAGAATGAAAGATGTACATTACACTAATACATTATGACAGTATAGATTTTTACATTTAAACCTGTCGGAACGACTTAGATAAAATTATGAAATGGAGCGATGATTGGCAATTAGAGCTAAATGTAGGCGAATGTTCAGTAGTTAACTTCTTCGAAAGATAATCTACTATTCATGATTATTCGTACAGTCTCCGTAGGATATACTTATTAATTTTAGAATCGTTGAAATATGTATGTGAGTAATCCTCAGGAATAAATTAACATAGAGTACCTAAATCCATAATATGTGTGGAAAAGCACTTAAGAAACTCGGCTTCGTTAAGAGAATAGTCAGTCTGTCGGAGAAAAGAAAACGTTCGGGAGCGATGTTACTTCGCGTTATTTAGGCCTCATCTTGGGTATACCCTTCACACATACATGTGTGTAGTGTATAAGACCCTGCCTAGAAGTGTTGTAATAGGGAATTAGAAAATGTGCAGCGAAAGACGATATGTTTTGTGAAGAATTGCTGGATAGATGAGTGAGCGTTTCAGAGATGCTTTGGGAAGTAGGATGGGAAATTTTAGAAGTTAGATGATGTAAACGAATGATTAATTTACTGGATAAGTTCAGAGATGATTTAGCTGATATAATGTGTCCTCCCTGTTACATAGGCCGTTCTGATAGTGCGAGGAAGATCAGGGAAATAGGTGCGAGAACTAATCCATTCAAGAATTCATTTTTCCGTGGACGCTACGTGTAAGTAATCCATTAAGGAAATAGAGTCATGGTGCATGCACCCTTTGCCACAAGCCGAAATGCGGTTTGCAGGGTACTTAGATAGACATGGACATAAATTACGAATTTTTATACCAAATACATGGTTGGATATCTATAAATTATCCATACCTAGTACATCCATACGTATATAAATTTGATATCCAAAGTCCGATAATAATAAAATATCCAAAATTATTTTCTCTTTGGACAAAAAGAAAAGCTAAATTGTTTAAAAAAGTTTTTATAAAATTATATAGTTTATTATAATTATAATTTTTGGTAGAAAAACAACCCGAATCTGTTCACGCAAAATGCCCTCGAATGGTGCATTTTTTATTCGCACTTTCCCCGTTCGTTCTGTTTCACTAACTTCGGCAGCTTTGTTTTGTTGCAACTGAAGACATTTCTGAGTTATATTAAAAATGCAAATGGGATTCGCGGTGTAAAGCTTTCGCTCGTGTGAGAATGAATTCCCTCCTGAAGAGTAACTCGTGGCAAAAGAGCGACAGCTACGATCACGAAAAGTTAACAGCTTTAACTCATTTCTGTGAGGTTTCATCGAATAAAGTCCCTTCGAACGTTTCGGATTTACTCCATGACTTTGATAATCAAACGCCTTGAAAAATTAAAGTTTAGTTTCTCTGACTATATTCTCCAAGCAGCGATGATTCACACGTCAAGAAGAGATAGAAGACGAGCATTTCAAAGAAGGAACTACTGTTCGAGGAGAAAATGTTTGAAAGGAACGATTTATCCACTTTAAAAGAGAAAAAAAGAAAGGTACCGTTGAGTGGCAACGGCTTGACAAAAGTTTCGTTATTCTTTACTCATAAGTTCACATATTTAGAACGTTCTCTAAAGTAAATGTTTTCGAGTGTATCGAATGTACTATCGAATTTCCTTCGCTATTTTATTTGAACTAAACATAAAGTAGACTGATGAATCCCAAATCAGGGTATTATATGGAATTAAATGTATAAAATAATCCTCTTACAAAATCGCAAGTGGGTACTAAACGTTTTCTCTTCCAGTGCTTGGGATACAGTATACACATTCATTCTGCACCTTTTAACAAATAAATATTGAAAATAAATTCTTTAATTAATGTTTATTGAATTTACATAGCGAATCTTTATGTAAAAATAGCATGAAAATAATTTCAAAAGTTTGCATTAAGGTCCAAAGCAGCCATCTTCAGGGGTTTAGCCTATTTTTTATATGCTTTCTATAAATTTCTCTAATTGTAACAAAATGTGACTGACTTTGTGTACTATAAACTTTTAAGTCGTGAAAAACCTACGGAAATAAATTCATTTTATTCTCGTTCTTGTTCTTCATCTTTAATAATATCCCCAAGGAAAATGTTCATTTTCTTTCGTCAATATACTTTACTGTAACTGCAGCTTGCCGTTTTACTACCATTTACATTATTTTTATAGGGGTAACCATGTCCCAAATGCTCCCTGAGAAATGAGGCCTCCCTCATTCGATTATTCTTCGTATATGACCGAATCATTCATGAATATCCTTACGATGTTATCGGTCTTTCTGCTCAATTATTTTATGAATAGAGGTCCGATTACGCAGTCCTGAGGGACGCATTGAATTTGTTCAAACTAAGGCAATCAAATACTACTGGTTGCCTAACGTAAAGAAAATCTTCGAATCACTTGTTCCTTGTTGATACCCACAGATTTTAACTTGGTAATGAATTTGTTGTGAGGGAACCTGTCAAAAGCCGTAATAAAAATATCCATCTTTGGTCTGGAGCGAATCCAATGTTAGAAGTGCAGAATGAATAAAATCTGCTTTATCATGTATTAATGTACAATCAATTTTGATTTCGCCAGTTTTATATTGGTGACGGACTGAAAAAATGCAACTACATTAATATTTGGTCTGGTCTGATAAATAAATAATTAAAGTCTTTATTTTGGGCGAAATTGAGGCTATATATTCTTCCATTCCATTTTCTTAAAATCCATAATCCATATTACTTAAATGTAACAATAAAAATTATCACAGTAGGAAAACACTAACAAAGAAGAGGGGTATGAAGAACCTTCGCAAATCTCCCGAGATTAATAACTAAAAGAGAATAAAGCAAAACGCACACTACGAATAGTGGGCGCTGCCAATAAAAAATAAACCATTATGAAAGCACATATATTTTCCATGGACTGTCGGGTCATTGCAGAGAAAACTAAAAACAATAGCATATAAACTGCAAGAATAATTAGTATTTACACTTTTAGAGTCACTATGATTCTCTAAGAATTCACTGTCAATAGTTCAAAACAAAAAATTTAAGAGACATTAATTCAATAAAATTATAAAATATAAACGCTCTGGGGCGCTTTTATTGTAACACAGATACATATTTACTTCAGAATCGGAGGCACAACCGAAATCCCCCACAAAGGATCTCCCTGGACCGCCGCGAAGACTAATTTCTGGGCCCACAGCGTTCTTAGGACCCCCGCCGAGCTTTGGCTGTGACAAAACACTGCAATTTCTATATTTCTCCGTAGCATGAACATCTTTCTTCATGATCAGGATCCAAGTCAAAGGGCAGCAAAGAAATACTGCTCCATCTTACAATTTATAATCGTCATTGCGGTAATTTAACAGCTTGTTACCCAATTGAATAATGATTTCAAGGGCGTAATCTACATGTTTTCATTCACGCGCTTTATAAATCGATATACTGCACAACGGAAGAGTTGACGCACTGGTCGAACATCGATAAAAAGTGTAATAATTGTGTATTAAAGTGCAACAATCCTTAAAAACGTGTATGTGCTTCTTCCAGAAGTTCTTCCGGAGTAGTTCTCGACCCCTTCAATTCATCGCAGAAGATTTGCGTATAGACGCGCTAAGTTTTCGTTGAGGACTTTGTCCTAATGGAACTCGATGAATGTTGTTCTTTGGTGATATAAACAATATACTTATTACTACAATTTCTCTTCCAGAATGAGGAAGGTCATATCCTACATCTGCGGATAGCTCGTCGCGGTGACTATTCACAGCAGTCTCATAAATTGCTTGTAAATCAGAATTTGAAAAATAAACAAAGAGATATATTTAATTTTCAATTCTTTTTAGTAATACATCTCAAAATATACACAAAGCGTGTAAAATAAAAGGAATTAATAATGATAATCGAGGCTAACAGATGATGGCTGTTTATGAGAATCAATCGATATAAGTAACTTCAAAATCCATTAAAAATATAAAATGCATTCCGTCCTCAACGGAGACACCTTCAGAAACTGTTGGGCAGCATGATAGAAGAATTCAGCGAGACGGAAGACTAACTGACGAAATGCATTAGAGGTATTATACATTACTGTTATACTTGATGAAAAAATGACATGGAAAAACAATGTTGAAAACAGCATTCAAAAGGCAACAAGAGCAAAATTTGCTTTAGCCGGAATCCTATTTAACAGATCTCAAGCTAACATACAGACTAAACTGCTAATATATCTATCCATAATCAGACTTATGCTCACCAATGCATCGCCCACCTGGCATTATACACACAAGTCATACTAACAGAAGCTTTATAGGTTCGAAAGCAAAACCATTAAAGGGATTTTGAATGTTCCATATCATACCAGTACATCTGAGATATACAAGTACCACAATATAACGCCTCTCTCTACAACCTTAACCAAATAACCAAAAGGTTCGATTCTAAGTTAAAACTTATCCAAAATACTTTATTTTCCACAATCTGGGATTACGACCTCAAAACAACTATCTGCAGATACCGCCGCCCAAAAGCTGTGTTAATGAATTTACCGTAACCTAAATACCCAACCTTAATCCGAGCCAGACGCTTTTCCCTAACCCGTGATCTTCAGTGAAAAGAAAGTGAACTTAAAGTGCCTAATAGAAAACCATGGATAAGACCCCAAGTCAGGAGCCACGAACAAAAGTTTTCCGCCAGGAAGTGAATTTATTCGTCGTCGTCATCGGTATTATACATTAGCGATGGTTTTTGGAGTTACATGCATTTATCAATTCTTAAAAGAGTCCCAAGCTTTACATTTCGATAATTTAATGTCCCTTGCGAGTTATTTGAAGGGTGCATTAAAATCCAACCGCCTCGATCAAGTAATCAAAAGTACATCCACATTAATCAGTGGATGAAAGGTATTTTTAGAGAAATTTGGCATCTAATTAAAATTCGTCACTAAATAACACCAACTACTTGTAGCTCTTGGTTATGTTTATTTATGTATTTCATTTCCTCGACTCGAATCGAGAGTCCAAGTACTTCAGGCCAAAGAGAATCTTTCGAAAAGGGAAGTTTAATCAATTCATACCTCCAAAACTTCTTGACAAACTTTCCGATGATTTCACATTTATGACTGTACATTTGTAATATCAAGGTAAAAATAAGGCATCATAGAAATAATAGATCGAAAATCAAATTGAATTTTTAGGATCGTATTCAACAGGATGTGTCCATCGGAGGGGGTCTGATCTATGGAGTAAACACAATATTGCCTGGGGCAGGAAAACTTAAGCCCTAAATTTAATAAAAATGGAATAATTTATATTTACATATACTCCCTATAAGTCACCAGTAAATGTTTAAACAATACCGTAAATGTTTAAACAATTACAATTTACCTCTCATCCTCGATTTTTTCAAACCCTTTTTGGCTCTGGGGGGTTTAACACCCCCCGTGGCTGACAAGTTGTGAGCCGCAGTAGTCCGTATAAGAGAACTTACTAGATGATTCGTGTTCATAACACCAACAGCAGCAGAAAGTGAAGAGGAAACAGAAAATTTCTATCAGGTGCTCGGTAATGATCCCGGTAAGGAGACCTACACTACCTACCTACCTACCACTACAACGAAGTCATTACGGGCGATTTTTACGCTCTTGTATGACTGCGTGATGAAACTCACAGAACATTACGGATTAGACCAGAGAATGAACGAGGTCACCACCTAGCAGAGCTCGCAGAATTTATCAATATGTATGTCACGAGCGCGTTGTCAAAGAAACATCCTAATAGAGAGTGAACGCGGAGAGTACTTAACGTGATAAAAATGATTTTGACAAAGCACTGGTGAACAAATTCTGCATAGTAAAATACTGTGAACTTCTGAACAACTACAACACTAAAAGACATCACAGAATTTTAAGATGCAGATTTAAGATTAACTTCCAAATGGAAAGGAATAAGAAGGTCTCATGCAATAGGCAGAAGGTAAGCATATCGAAACTATAAGAAAACAAGAAAGAGTTCCAGAAGGAACTAAAAATCAGATACTAGACATTTCAAAATGAACAAGAGGTCAAAGTCTTTGATGCAGTGAAGAGACGGCTCGAGATGTACAAATTAAGAAAAATGAAGGACAGAAGGGAAAGAGAGAAACATTGAGAAATGATAAACGCCGAGAGGAACTGAACGCCGTCGACAAAAAGATAAGACTCAAGATAAATTTAAGGAAAACAAAGAAGATTTAGCGCTCTTTTGCCCCATAAGTACCAACACACCTTTCTCTTAGGGAGCCTAGTTGAGAATACACAAGGGTGATGAATACAGATACAGGAACATGTATCTGAAGTTACTACGTACACGAGTAAATTATGGTTTCCATTATTCCAATAGTGTGCAATGTAAATAAAAAATATTGATTTATGCAAATGAATTCCTCATATTATTGACGTTTTACTGACGTATGGAACGAAAAATTACTTTTAATTATAAAACCAACGCAGGATTAAAATTTCAGCGGAGTATAGCGTGATATAACATACCAAAATTATACATCATATTGGAATAACGTTTAAAGCGATATTCCTGCACTTTCCATGTTTATTAAGCTACTCATATAATCAACTTCATGAGAACCAATTTACCTCGTTCTAACTTCATTCGACGATCAAAACTGTCTTATTTACACTTAACTTTAGTGGTTACGTTTTCTTTTCGTTTGTGAAAAATTGCTACTTCAGGTATTTATAGACTTCGTGAGGAACACTTGACGAAGATATTTGCAGTGAAGTTATTTATTGAATTCAAAAGAAAATAACACGAAACTTCCCGAGAATTTCTCTTTTATAGGAATCGACTATGGCTGTACCTAATAAAATGTTATAAAAATAAGATGGCAAAACGAAATGTGTATTTCTGCATCAAGGATTGTCAGTGTATGCATTCTTGAATGATACTTGCATATTACGATGCATTATCGCAGAGGTTGTGCAGTTATGAGGCGAGCCTACGATAGAAAAGCCCTCTACATTTGCAGATAATCAATATCGGCGAAGAGACTGGGCTGTGTGAATGCGCTCACCTTTAAGACATTATTTACCGCAGAACTAGGTTTTTAGGTCATTCCTCGAAAGATTTCTTTACATGGGTCAAACTTTCTAAGCGAAGAGGTGCTACAAGATGCGAACTAGTATTTCCCTTCCGCATCGACTTTCGTACCGCATGAGTCGTATTTTGACGTTGAACGGGTCGTAGAAAAAGACTCGAGATCTGAGTGATTGCGAAAATGGGGGTACTGGGGGAAACTGAGTTACAGATACATCGATATCCTGGATATATTCGGGAAGCCCCTCATGAAAGCTACTTGACTAACTCAAATGGTATTCAAATGCCTTTTACATGGAGAAAGCCCGGTGGAAACCGGTATTTCCTTGTAAATTTTAAGATATTTGTACTGGTAACAGAAATGTCAGAAAATCTTGGAGATGGGTTGTTTCTCTTGAGCGGAGAGTGTTTGTGCTGTCCCCATTTGGGCGAGCCGGGCGTCGCCAGCGGCGTCAAGGTTTGCTGTGACGTTAGACATTCGTCGAAGGTTCGGTGACGCACATGAATTTCGAAAAGTATAGACTTTTGCTAATGACACTATCCTTCTGTACAAGAGTGATAAACAAGTGTTGTCAACATCGTATTGTCATCGAAACAAATAGTCGTTGTACACGCGTTTACAGAATAAGTATTTTCTTAAGAATATATAATGAGGATGCAAGCAAATATAATATCACTTCCTTTCCGTAGTTTTTGCGAGTAAAACCTTTATAGTAATTTCGATCACAAGAATCAATTAATCAGTCGATCGCAGTAGGTGCTAATGGCTGATTAATTAACATACACCGAGATATATTATTATGATACTTCAACTACTCGGTCAGAACAAAATGACTTATTTTCCACATAATCTCTGAAGTTATTACGCGATAATTTTAATCTATCACATCAAAATCGATTCCAATTAACACATGAAATAAATCTATACATTCATACTCAGATAAATATTATATATTAGATACTTGGTACAGACAAACAGGTACAAAATAATAGATATATAACTACGAAGAGAGGTTTTAAGGAGAACATACTCGAATAAGTTAAAAAAATTATACAGGAAGAGCGCCTGTAATATAGAATAAACTACATATCCCTGTGGATACATTTTTCTATCGAGCCTATTTTTTTGGATTGTATAACAAAACAGTTTTTTTCATTTTCTGCCACAATTTAAGCTCAATATTCCCTTGAACCTTTGAGAGAACACAAGAGAAACGTAAAGATCCCAAGGAAAGACATAAAGAAGTCTGATTGGATATTGAATCCGCCCAGAAAGTGGAAGATTCGGTTCGAGTCTTGCTCCTGTGAGACTTTCTTTCGTGTCCGTTTTTCATGGGATCTTAAAAGAACGTTCAATCTTCTTGTGACAGAGTGGGATACAGATTCTTATAGTATTGGAGTCTCATTTATAGTTTCAGAGTGAGGAAACACCTTTGAACAAATCCATGTTGAAGCACAATAATTTGAACAATCATCAGATTGGAGCGAAGGAAGAATGGGACATTTTCGAGTTCGATAAATTAAATTGTCTACTTCCGAATTGTTGCCCTCTCACTTCGATTGTATTATAAATCGAGATTTACTGAGGAGACTCTTCGGAGAAACATTATAACACAAAGACTATAATATATTTATCGTATTAAAGGTACGTACTATAATATTTTATAATATAACCGTATTATAACAATAATAATAATATAAAATATAATCAGATCATAAATAATGCTATTTTACGGAGCGTAGTAATGAAAACCAAACAAAAGTAGATTAAATGATAAATAATACTTACATTAAGAGGAAGAACAACATATTTTATGACAAATATATGAAATGTTTTCGTCGAAATACATACGAAATTAGAATTAATATTTGCATTATTGTAAAATTATCTTCTATGTGCTTCTACTAATGCTGAGTCCCTTCCCTGGACTGCAAGTGGAATGGCTTGCTTGTTCCTATGACCTAGAGAGCTATACTGGCGGGAAATTTGTTCCTTATAAGGTCACCCATGCCAGAATGGGCAATAGGTAAGAGCCAGACGGAAGGTAGTCCACAAAGCGTCTGTACCTCAAAGAGGCGACTGCAAGGGTGTCTGTACTCAAGTGGGGCGGTGGTGGGGGTCACTTTAAAAACACAGTCGAGGATGACAAGAGGAGACCATCTGGACCAATTAGTCTATGAAATATGATGTCTCAAAAAAGTGGTAGAGGATTTTACTAAGAAGAAAGAAACCGATGTGAAGAACCGATGTGACTAATGAAAGAAACTGATGTAACAGCGTTGGGATCATCGTACTATATGTATATACTATATACATCGTACTATATGATAGCTCAGCCAGAGAAAATCATTCAAAAAGTTCTAAACAGAGGGATAGAGAAAAACTAAGGGGAATTTTGGGAAAGATCGGCAGCGGAATATTTCTGCTAAGGAAGCTATCATTAGTTGCGAAATACACATAGGGCAGAATCTGTCCTATGCGCATATCTGTCCTATGCCAACTTCTATTCTACAGAATATTGGGTTAGACTGGAAAAGCAAGTGATTGATGCTAAACTAGTACAAAATCAAACAGTACGAGTTAGGATAGCTAATGAAAAATCAGAATGGGCATAGTTAGGTACGGGGACGTGGCGAGGAGGTCTTTTACCTTCAGAATTTTCGATACGATTGCAGACGAATTCGTGAATGAAGATATGGAAGAAATTGCGTGTTTCCGAGAGGAATTGACGACGAATAGTAAATGATTTGGTAGTTTGAGACGAAAATAAATGATCGAAAAACGTACGAAAAAGTTCTGAAATATTTACAGAAAAAAAAGCGGAACCGCTGGAGGCAGTGGAAGAAGAGTTGGTCAAAGTAATGGAGCGACGGAGAGGATGAGTGGATGTTGAGAGGAGAGGCATTAAGAATGAAAGTAATTGAACGTAGGATGCAAGGGAAAGGGGGAAGACAAGGTCAAAAGATGTCGGGTAAGTTATGGGGAAATAAAGGAAAGGGCGTACAAATAGAAGGTCAGGGCACATGAATCTATCGCACGCACTTGTCATGATAAATTCCTAATTAAACGGCCCTGATTCCGCACTCTCTATTGGAACGAGGACTCCTTTCGGTTTAATTAAAATAGGCTGAATAATAATGAGAGGTAAAGTCCACTGCATGTGTGCTAGCCAGCCGGTGTTCACCGCGAGTAACACGTGGTCAGCGCATCGACTACCAAACCACCGTATTTTGGGGACCGGACCGCTTCCTCTTATCACATTCAGGGCAAAGCTGCGAAAACGCACCATTATTGTTGAATGTGAAATTGTTATATTAGAATAAATTGTCGATTGCTTTTGCTGTTTATGTTATTGTCGAAGTCTTGTGTTAATTTTTAAGGCAGAAATATCTTCATAAACAATTATTATTTTTCCGTAGTAAAATTTTAAATTTGTCGAATTTTCTGTTTCGTGAGTCTACCGGAAGGTAAATTTCTTATAACGCAATTAAAATATACTGAATGTTTTTTATCGATATCTCTTAAAAGAACAATATCAATTGAACATCTTTCTTTATTTATTTTCAAAGGAAAATTCTTTTACTCCTCTAATTTCAAGACAACACTAGTTTCAGCCAAAGTTGCGAAACCGCAACGTTATTTTTCCATATTTACAATCTTTTTACAGAGTTAAAATTTTTTAACTTATTATCTATCACGTCAATACAACATTACAAAAGAAAAAATGGTAAATTTCTCATTATTTTTAACTCTATCCATTCATGGATTAATTCAGGTAGCTACATATTCACCATGAAGCTGAGTGAACGTCAATACATGTTGGACCCAACTGGGATTTGAACCGCATTCACCAAAGGCGAACGTGCTACCCACATGGCTATCAGGGGCCTAACAATAAAACATATACTGCGAAATACACCTTAGAAGCCATGTGACAGGGATGCGCGGAAGGCGACGAAATATCGCAGCATGTCATCGAGCACCTAGCAAAATAAAGTCGAAAAAATTAAACTAATTACATTTATAAAATAATACGGACGATCAACTTTAATAAACGCAATATTTTTTATATTAAAAGGATTGTTATGCTGTTATGTTACGCTGATAACTTCTGATTTAATTTCCCAATAAAAAACGATATACATTGCTAAAGAAGAAGTTATCCGCAAAACGAAGATTTAAATGTGAGGATTGGGGACATTTAAAAATAAGAGCAGTTGGAAAGCTGTCCTACCTCGAGAATTGGGCCAACGTATACAGCCACAGCACACCCAAAAAACGTTCTACTTTTAATAGACGACAAATTGAGTCTACCCCATATTTACGCGAAATAATTCTGTAGATACCAACAAGTAAAAAAGTATGATAACATACAGGAAGTAGAAATCTTTTTCTCCTGAAAGTCTAAGACAGCGTTCACTACAGCGCAAGATTATGACTTTATTTTGTGTAGTTATTTTTTTTTTAAACATGCTTGCTTATAGCAAAACATCTAAACATAAAACAATGTAATTTATAATTAAAAGAGTACTCAGTTAACCACCAACACACTTACGTTCATTGGTTCACAAATATAACGTCAATAAGTTTACTTAAACCGCCCAAAGAAATAATCTGTCGGCTAAACCAGATGTTTAGGCGATAGTTTATCTGATCTGCGCCCTTTTCGGATGTTCAAAGAGGCGTTTTCGTTAATATCTGCAAAAATACACGCTATAATTTCGTTTCCCAATATCATTCATTTTTGACAGTGAAAATAGCATGGAAAATATTGTACTGTGGTTTAAAGAGCAATTAAATTCGTTTTTCTTGGTATAATTTCGATGTTACACTATTGGAATGTAAGCAATACTACTCCACTCAAGCGCTGCCTAATTTCATATGCGGACGTAGAAAAGAGGTTTCCTACACCTTGGTTAAACCTATTATTGATATCAACAATTGCTAGATAACACATCCGTCATTGCTGGGAGTAGTTACGTCCCTAACCTTCTCGTGGTATTCGGCTTTCAGAAAACCACGTTCAGACCACGCTTATCAGTTTCTGTTCATTTCAGTTATTAAAAAGTTATTCAGTTACATAAACTTAAATGTTAACCTCTCCGATCACATATCCGTCGAAATGCTTGAACCCGAACTGAAGCTATTGATTATTCTGTTCCAATGTTTGGTTGCCTAAAATTCAAATTTTACATAAAGTGTAACTGGAGGAAGCTTAACTAAATATAAATAACTACAATTAGTAACTATTACTTAGTTTAACCTTAAAATGTTGTCTAGAGACTTAAAAAAGTCTAGAGATAATAAGTTTTTCAATTCGACAATGTTCTGAGCGAAGAAAACGGTTCGAACCGGTTCGTCGTCGTCGGCAGAAGCGAAATCGGAACTGAACCGGTTTCTTTCAGTTGAATCAGAGCGGAAACCGGAATGAACATAATTACGGTTCGATGCCCTGTGCCCAGGGGCGCAGCTAAGAGGGAACCCTGTCGCTGACAGGTGATATCAAGGCTTTTTTGAAAAGTTTTGATCGCACGTATTCGACTTTACCTTCTATAGAGCATCGCATATTTATTAGGTACAGTCACTTATTGTGGTTTGGTGAAAATAGGGAAGTACGTGATTTTTTAAATAACGACCATATGAGTTTGAAGCTCTTTAATTAACATAATTGCGAATAATAGCTCGGTTCTTCGATTCAATCTTCATACTTAACGACAATAAATACGCCGCAAACATAAAAATTTGGAGATAACTTATTTATTGACAGTCATATCGTAAATCAACACAATTAGTCCAACAACCTTCCAACTTTTTTTAAACCCTCAGTAAAACAGAATTTGCAGAGCCGTCTAAAGTAAGAGTTAGACCTATCTTTAAACTCACAATTTTTCAAATGAAAATATTGATACGTTTTATTCCGCGACTACAAATTTGAAGCAGTTATAATCTCATATTCTCACACTTCCTTGCCCTTGAGTCATCTCTTATTTCGGTGAAAAAGGACTCAGAAGTTTTGATTTCGTATGCAACCAGAGGGCGCTCTGCGATGGGCGGGGGGATTGCAAACCCGCCTTTGGATCGATATTTGCATGCGCCCACCATCTTCTTGCTGCATTTTGCCAAAGGAGTCAACGCTCCCTTCGAAATTATCTGCGTTTTAAGTGCACATGATATTGCGATATTTATCACCCAACAGCTATTTGGGTTTTCGACTCTGTGACGAACATGTTCCACTTTTATATATGCATGTACTCTGCCATATGCATCTACATCAATCCGTTAATCGACACTTATTGCAGTATGGCAGGGAACGTCGCTCAACTTATCCTATCGGGCTGTGTTTACAAAGTATCGGAAAAATATAAGCCAGGAATGTAATAATAATTGTAAGGGTCACAATTAACTAGTTCATAAAAACCTATTTTGTTCCTGCTGTCTTTTTCCTTCAGAAAGCAACAATCAGCTTGCAACGATTAGTGTATGAAGCAGCTACACTCGCCTAAAGGAAAGAACAGGACGAGATATAGATGCTTAACGAAAAACATCTAGCCCCAAAATAAATAAAGAAACAACCAAATTTACGACTTGTAGACGAAACAGAGAAGATAATTTTGCGGGTGAAATTAGGAAGGACGCCAAAAAGAGTTTGTTGTTTGAGCCCCGATTGTATTTTCAGCAAATTTATTGGCTTAGGTTTGATATTTGTAAACCACGAGCTCAGCGCCACACGTGTGAAAAATTGTAACTACATTCAACGAGCATGCTACAGTCCTAGCGCCTACGTAATGTGTACTAAAAAACTCTAAAATAATATAAAATGTAAAAAATAATATAATTGTACAGAAAACTATACTTCCTAAAACATAATTCAAGAAGCATTTTCCTTATTTAGGTAGGATTGGGTTGGTTAGGTTGAATGGGGCCGGAGTGAGAAAACAATTTCATTATTTCCCTGACACAAATAGAACATTTTTACATACTCACTGTACAGCATTCGTGAGTTACGTACATCGATCTTGTTTCAATTTCTTTTCTTCATAACTCACTTCCATAAAGTGACGGCCACCCGTATGAAATTCATAAGCAATTCCAGAACAAACGGAAAAGGCGTTTACCTACACCCGCAAAAAGTTAACATGCAAAAAAACAGGCGTGTTTTGTACATATCTGAATGCTGTAATTACTGGCGGTATCGGCTTTTCAAGAGCAGTCGTAACAAAAGCAAGCCAAAATGCCGAAAATTGTGATTTTAATGAATATCGATGACCTTAACGATTGACAAAGGCGACTCGCTTTTGCTTATTAATAATGAAATCGTTATTTCCTCATGTAATGTTCGTTGTTTATCTTCTCGTTATTAAGTTATATGTGAGTAATCAATTCTCTTTTAAGTAAAGTTGTTTCTTTGCTTCCGAAATATTAAATTGATATCGTTATTTATGCCGGGAACAGAGTTTTTACATGATGGAAAAACCTCACACGTATTCATCCAGCTGCATACCAAATGCACAAATGGCATGCAAATGGGTTTCACTATCGCTTTACTCAATAATTGAACCGGGATTTGCGGATAACATTTAAAATCACCAACTGCTCAGCTTTCACGCAGGTGTGATATTCTGCAAATATTCCTTTCTATTTATACTATATCTAATCTTTTGAAGTGCCACAATAGCCACTGCTATCTAATCTCGTAAAATTACTCCGTAAAAAAATTTTAAATAGTTTCGTTTACATTGGATTTCTGATGAATTTTGCTAAGTTTCCAATGCATACGTTCCTTTCGCTGGTATCTCCACTCGCTCCAGAACATCGGTTCGAAATCTTTAAGTATGATAATAATTATTAGACTGTTTAACGTATCGCTGAATGTTAGAATTAACGAATGCTCAGATACGTTACCTGGTTGAATTCCACAAGGTTGGCCTTATTCTACGATGTAAAAGAGAACAAAAGGGTTAGATATTTCCCCGTTGCAATAACAACTGAGCAATTCCCTCCTCAATGATCAATCCATTCAATTAAAGAGCGACCTCCACGCGTTACTCCACTTGGCTCCATTTCCATTAACACGTCGTCCATTAATGAACTCATTTCACTTTTTTCTGATGTTATCTTCGAGAAACAGTCTTGTCTTTCAATGTATTTATTTCCGCTTTATTATTCGTCTTCGCTTCTCAACTCTCTTTCTCACTTCTCGCCATTCCCCTCCTCCCATTCTTCGTCACACACATTTCAAACGAGGGCATCGAACCTTTTGTTCCGGTTTTCGCCCCGGTTCAACGCTTCCTCCGGTCCGGGAAAACGCTTATTTGCATTCAGTTCCGGTTCCACTCCATCACCCACGGTAGAACCGGTATCTTTTCAAGAGTATTAAATTTCCTACCGAAAAGTTATTATTATGTTTACTTTTTTAATAATATTACGTTTGATATCAATGAAAATCGTGATATAAAAATAATCAAAGTACGATGTCATTAAAAGTAATATAATTGTTAATTTAAGTCGCCTTTAGAAATTATCAGTAATTATTAGTATGAAACTGTTACGTATAATTGGAATGCGAACAAAAAATTGGAAGAGAATAAATAAAAATTTTCGGTTTAGATTATAATTGAAGAATATTAATATATTGGTTCCATTTTCAAACCGGAAAAATAAAGATTTTAACAATTTCGATTTTCGGTTCGAAGCCGTTTCTAACTCCTTCAAATATTCCTCATGTTTCTTTCTAGTTGTCCATGTTTTTCCTCCGAACTGTGCTACCCTGCGTATAATACAATTCTCAAATCTATTTCAGAATCCGACATTAATCGCCTAGGATTCTTCTAGCTACCTCACCTTAGAGATCTTTTGTTGAGCCATCTAATTTTTCATAACTTCCATTTCATAGCTCGTGATTATACTTCCACGTTAACCACGACCTTCTTCAAATCACACCTCCAAATTATCTTAAATTTATGGTCCTTTTGTCTTTTTCTGCTTTGAATATTTTGGTCTCTCCGATGTATAATTTCATCGTGGAAACATGAGCATGAACAACTTGAAGTTTTGCTCCTTTCCTCACAATAATGTTTTGAAATTCGATGAAATGGCACATGCGTAAAAGTAGGGAAACGGATGAAGAAAATAGGGACCTTTGGATTCAAATAAAAAGGGGAATTAATGGTCGAATTTCGTAACAGGAATATCTTTATTCCCGAAAATACTGAAATGTTTACTCCTAAATTTAATGATGCATAATAAAAAGATCAGAGAATTATATGCTTATGTCACCAACAACCTACAGAGGAAAAATAATGAAGCATAATACTGCTCGTATAATGAGGTTCGTTTGAACAACAAACCTTGTAAAAGGGAATAAACGCAATTTTCGTAAGATTACGTCTCACTTTGCGTTATTATTTCCAGACGCCTGCCTTCGCATTGATGTATCCCTCAATTTCCAACCTTCTATCTTTCTTCTCACTTTTCTACTGCTGTCCGAGTCTCCATTTACGTAGCACTATCGGATGACCTTCTTCCTAAGCTTCACCACTCTTGACTTCAACATTCATCCATTGTGTTCTACACTCCTTTGGTGACATGATAAAATCCATCAGCTCAAATTTACTCAAAAATTTCCATCACCAATCCTACGTGGCATTTTCCACTTGTTTTCTTTCTAAATGCGTTAATTAGGGCATTCCCGTTACGAAATTCAACCATTGATACTCCTTTTTATTTCAACCCAGAGGTCCTAATCAGGAGCGTAGCCATTTGAGATTTGCCTCTGAGAGAGTGGTTCTGAGCCATAGAGCTGATGCAAAATATCTATATTTGCGGGAAAAGCAATTTCACCCCTAAACGCAATCAAGATGGAATCATTTATATTACATTTACTCTCTACAAGTCACCAGTGGCGTGTATAACTATGGTAAATATTTATACAATTACATTCTACCACCCATAAGATCGATTTTTAAAACCCAATCGGCTCTGGGGAGGTTTTAACAAACAACCCTCCACATGGTTACGCCACTGATCCCAATAACTATCTTCATCCTCTTTCCCACTTTTATGTGTGTACATACGTTTATATGTCATAAGTACCTCTCTCCTAAGGTACTCCATCAATCTCTTATTATATTTCCGCTTAGAGGTATTTCTTGATTACCTCCATGAAGTAAAATTCTTCATTAACTTAACTCTGAACGCGCCGAGCAAATAAAAAAAACATAAAACCAGCTTTTTCTTCACTTTTAAGTAAAGGGAACAAAGGACCGGTATTGCAAAATATTCTTCTAAATTTCGGCACAAAATAAGTAATATTCACTCTTCCAACACTCGCCTGAATCGGTTAGAGAAAGGTGAATAACAATCACGGAAGAGCCGGATCCCAAGTGTGAAAAACAGAGACATGACTGGGACACTATTTTTCACGCTTGTTAATCCATGGGACTCGCATAAATGTTCAAACTTTGAAAAGGAATTGAATTAATGTTTTGATGCAGAATTAAGATAAACATTTCGAATAGAAAACGGCTTGAACGATGGTTGGAAGGAAGTTACGGATTCCTTGACGTAGAGGTTCGACGGCGATTATCCCTGGGACCGCTACAGCAGCCGTAAAGACCTGAAATGGACCCCGGAAAGTGAAAAACCAAGCTTATGAATTCAAAGATACGCACATATGTGCGTACACTGGCCACTGGCGTTGAGTCTAACAGCAGTTTTGTAATGACCACGATAATAATTTCAGAGTTTCATAATCATAAATAAGATTTAAATAAACAGGATTTAAAATTGCACGCACTAATAGACACGTTACATTTCCAAGGAGCTGATACTGTCACAAATACTTATGTACGGCTAACTTTTCTTTGGTTATAAAACGCTCTCCATATTTTGAGCGAGAGAAAGAGAATTTCAAATGCTTTCTCATGAGACGTTTTGGAAAAGGCTGAATTGAAATGCTGTCGTCGGCACCTTGACCTCTTTCCGAAAGCATGTCACTCAGCCAAGCACACCTCAGCCGGCAATAAAAGCGCAAGTCACTGGATTTGAAGGATGAAATGAGCCCGAGACAAAAATATTCTCCTATGATATTAATTGTCCATAGTTCTACGGAGTTTGCTATGGAGACGTATATAAAGTTGGAGATATCGTTTGGCATCATTTGAGTGCATGATGTATAGATTTTTTATCGGTAATTTTTTACACGTATTTCATCCGTAAAATCATCAGCCAGAAGGCTTGCTGACCCTTCGACCCTTACAACATTATTTAAAAAACCACAGAATAGAAAAAAAAGGTTTAAAGCAAGTGTAAAATGTTAAGAGGAAAAGTACAGCGCAATAACGAGATGAATGTTCAGCATCACTTTTAACTCAACAGCTTTCATATTTCCACAATCATGAACAAGAGGCAAGAGTAAATGAAAGAACCGTTTTCTTCCATTCTGCGAAAAAAGACAATTGAAAAATATTTAATTTATCAATTAGGATGAAAAAATTATAGTAATAATAAGTTTTTAAGTAAAATAAAAGCATGTACATTAGTTAGACGATTCTTCGTTGCAAAGCTATACTAAACAATTGAAACATGGGTGATATTTCCATCGATTGCAATACTTAAAGAATAGATTTATCTTAAATAAAGATATCTCAGCTGAGTTAGAGATTTTGTTACTTTTAGATTACATTAGAAGTGGCCAATTCTACCTTGAAATTATAGCAAGGAATAACGAATCAACGGAGACTGACAAATCTGGATAAGATTTTGAAGAGAGTGATAGTATCTGACGTGATGCCGTAGTTTTACCATAAAACATCAGCTGAAGTTCATTTAATTTTACTCAAATATCCTGAAACTTAGAAATCATGATTATGGTGAAAAACATAAATATTTCGAACACATATACTCTAATGATTTGGAGAACTCTTCATTTTTTCCTAGGATATTACAAACGAATCGATTGATTTAATCTTGAAAATCTACGATCGGCAGTATTAATCTACGCATAGATGACCAACTTCATTTTGATGAAGTCGAAGTCCGTATCTCGAAATGTTTTTTTTACCTCAAAGCCCATACTATTTTCCGGTTGTTTTCAATTCTTATCTCGAAATTAAGTTCGTGTCTAGAGGTCAAAATAGAAAAGGTTCATATGTGGAGTGGTTTTTAAGTCGAGGTACATATTATCTAGGGACATAAGTGAATGAGCAAGCGATCAGACCGCAGGAGAGAAATGGTAAATTAAATACACAGAAGATATATAGCAGTACGAAAAATGATCCATCAAGTACACGAAATTAAGCGCTTAAATTTAGCTGTTCCCACTAACCTCATCTTCAGTGCAATTATCTATACTTCGCAGTAAAACACGTTTTGCTGAAGGTTAACAACGAATATCCAAGACTTATCTTGCCAGGACAAAAATCTTAAAATTTAAAAGGAAACACCGGTTTCCACTGGACTTTCTCCATGTAAAAGGCATTTGAATACCAGCGTTGAGTTAGTCAAGTAGCTTTCATGAGGGGCTTCCCGAATATATCCAGGATATCGATGTATCTGTAACTCAGTTTCCCCCAGTACCCCCATTTTCGCAATCACTCAGATCTCGAGTCTTTTTCTACGACCCGTTCAACGTCAAAATACGACTCATGCGGTACGAAAGTCGATGCGGAAGGGAAATACTAGTTCGCATCTTGTAGCACCTCTTTGCTTAGAAAGTTTGACCCATGTAAAGAAATCTTTCGAGGAATGACCTAAAAACCTAGTTCTGCGGTAAATAATGTCTTAAAGGTGAGCGCATTCACACAGCCCAGTCTCTTCGCCGATATTGATTATCTGCAAATGTAGAGGGCTTTTCTATCGTAGGCTCGCCTCATAACTGCACAACCTCTGCGATAATGCATCGTAATCATTTAAGAATACATAGGAGCAGAGATACCCATCCGTTATTTTTTCTTATCTTTATACATAATGGATGACATTTTAGTAGGTACAGCGATATCAATTCTGAAATACGACTATTTCTGGAATAGTTTGAAATGTCGGTTTTTCCGAATTCGACGGGTGTGACAATTTTGAACACCGAGCAAAGCGAGTACAAGGTAAAGGTGAAGACGATTTTGTGAGTAGAATGAGATACATTTGCAGGGAGGACATGGAAAACAGCGTTTAAGGATTTGGATAAGTACTCGCCTTTCAATATCACCTGAAAATAGATGCCACTAAGCGGGAGTTACTAAGTAATTAAGCCGTTGCGATGTCGAGGAAAGTAAGTTGGTTTACACAAACGTGATTTTAGGAATAGAATGAAAGAATGGAGGGAATTAGAAAATCGCACTTAAGCTTATTCGTATGAGTGTGAATAAGCAATAAGTTAAGTTCATAAAAAACATTATCCCACATCATGAGGTACTTACGATGCCGATAAGATAGGAATTTCCCCATCCTAATAATCAATTTTTATATGCATATTGCGCAAAGGTAACAATTTTGGGATAATCGAAACCATAACTGACTCGTACATTAATAGGTACATATATTGCATTATATTAATTACGTTATTACGTTAAATTCATTAAAATACGAGTATAATGTAACATTAAATGGTTTTTTTCGCCACCTTTCTTATGTGTGTGTTTTCCCGCGCCGTGGGCATTTTTCTGCGTCAACCTTCAGTAGTAGAGATCTTTTTCCCACACAATTCATATACATATTTCTTTTGTTTTTTAAGTATTTTAATTCGTAAATGGTTTTAAAAATAAGGTACGAGGTTAGATGGAAGAGAAGGCCACCTGTGCCAAACCTTGCCTAGAAAGGGTCAAATAAGAATGATAATAAGCTACGTCGAGCGGTTGCAAAATAAGGTAAATAATAATATTGACAATAAATAAGGGGAATAGGAGAAGAGGAAAACAACAATATGAGCGAGAAATAAAAAAGACTAATATGAGAAATTGTCAGAATCCCCAAGTAAATTAATATCTTTCTCTTTGGCAAATGCATTCCAATTTTTAAGAAAGATATAATATTTATAATTGACTCAAGCGATAACTTATTTCAATGTCCTCATTTCATAGAGATAACGCATTTGATAAATAATTTTATGTAGTGGACTGTTTGAGTTTATGAAGTATTTGTCAAAGGCCATTTCCTGTCTTTTATGCGATACTATGGATCAAAAGCCTTTCTTTAGCTGTCCGCGCGCCAACCCATGGCTGTAGGAAACATTCGTGATTCCGCTCTGCGAGGAATGCTGCCAAAAGCGAGAGAAACTAAAAACTTAACCAAAACCTGAAACTTTCTCCTTGAGACGAACGAAAGGGGCCAAGGTCTTCTGCGATTGGTGTGGGGTTTATCACACTTATCTACTCTTCGCGCATGCACTTGCTACGTATCATTTATGGATGTTCCGAAATTTCCGAAGACAAAAGTAGCGTACGTTATAGCAATTTACTGAATTAAAATTTTCTCCTCTCGTAATTTACGTACGTCATCATCATCAGTCGTTTTCGATCCGACGTCGGATGGAGTCCTCTCCAAACTTTTTTCAATACTCTCTATTCTGAACTTCTCCTTGCCATATAAGCTTCTCGCCCCAATGAAAGTACTTGATGAAGTCTTATTTCCACCTGCCCTTCGTTCTTCTTCTTGGCCTCTTCGCATCTCTTGGCGTCCAGTTAAGAACTGCTGATGTCCAGACGTTATTTCCTCTTCTCGCTACAATACCTGCCCACATGCATTCAGTGATATAATTGTCACTCCTGCCATCATACGCTCCAATGTGCTTCTCTAACTTATAGTCAGAGCCGCGCTCAGCCTATCTGCCGTCCGGATGTGAACAAAATTTGCCGCCCCTTAAAATTTAACAGCGAAACCATGCATAACCTGATTTACAGCTAAAAATTATTCTGTAAGACTTTGATTAAACGTTGTTTTATGACTTCGTTCCCCAGCTGACATTGGTCACAAAACATCAGTAACAATTAATTATGCATATTTCGTTTGCTGAAAAAGTGAATGGTCAATATGAGTAAATAGCTCACATTACTTTTGATTATCGTTATCTTAGCAGCAAGTCTCGGAAGACTCAATAAAACACGCAAAGCTATTTGCAAATTAGGAAAGACTCCGATCAAATCTCTAGAAAATATATATTAAAAAACAAGGAAAGGATTTATTCTTGGTGCCGGAAAATCTTTTATTGATTCCAATTCTTCAATTAAATTCACTGCAAAAATATTCGTTTCTCGTCTTGAGTTATCCATAATTCTTTCCTCTGAATGTTTCCCAGTCTTTAATTTCACAACATAATCTTTCCTAAATACGTCGTGTGTCTTAACCATTATTATTATTACAACAAAAAAATAATGTTGTTGTAATAATAATAATGGTTATCTACGTCTCTGTCGCAGCCCTTTAGATGCGGCCGCCCGGGTGTGATGCACCCCTTGCACCCATGAGGCGCGGCTCTGCTAACAGTGATTTCAAACATCTCCATGTTTCAAGGAGTCGCTAGATTATTTCGGTCTTGAAAACCCAAGTTTAATTTTGCTCCATCACCAGCAAAATGCATTGGTTGAAGACTTGTCTTATTAAACCGCTCGTTAAATATCTCACTACAGTATTTTGCGCTCCACCCAAGGATCACTCTTCTGTTCACTTCATTATTCCTGTCGTTCTCTCCTGTTGCTACCTCTTGGCCAATATATGTGCTATTCTGAACTGACAATTATAGAAATCCCTTGAAGTTGTATATATAAATATGTCCGTAGCGTAGGCAGGGGGGTCCAAGGGGTTCGGACCCCCATAGTCGGACTTTAAGAGGAGCAAGGAATGAGTGGCGAGAAATTTTTGAACGAAGAGAGCGTGGAATTTTGCAAGTAAAATATTTTGGACGCACCCCTTCAGGAATTTCAGGCTACGCCGCTGAAATACGTATAAATAAAATACGTACTTGTATTATGTAGTCAACAACAATTTTAAACTGCGCCTTACTGCGTTTTCGTAGAATGTTTCGGCTCTAATTTGTTTTCCAATCCTTTTAGCGCTATTTTCGTTTTATCCTCAATTTATCGTGAGTATCGTTAAATTATCGGATTATATCATATATTAACAAAAGCAGTCCAAGTTTTTCGATATATTCTTCCGAAAATTAGGCTAAAGAAAAGATGAGCGACGGCAAAATGTGTGAAATGCTTCGGTGATAGCACTCCAATAGATGGAACCAGAAAATGAATCGTTAGCGAATGCTAAGATGGAGATTGAACTGATGTAGTACGATAACTACGCCTTACCCTTCTAACCGATATTCTCCGTCGTGCCATCTTCTCTCAGCGATTTCCGGTCATTCCCACTGCACGCAGCAGCGACAAGCGCTCTGTAACGGCATTTCTATCGAGTATGCAAATAAATCTACCGTATCATGAGCACATAGAATAGAATCAGATTACGCTATGACGAGTCGATTGCAAGAGGAACAAAAGGCAGGTGCCAACGTTAACCTCTAATAAGTAAAGTTACAAGTAGTTTACAATAATGAAGAACAATACTCTTTCACATTCTTTCCGTGAATAGAGGGATATACAGTTATAACTTGGTAAGATCGCAAATGACAATCAGGACCATAAGTTACCAGGTAACATCGCTCCATAACTGGAGCTCCCAAGCTCGCAATTTAAACGGGTATAAGCCATTGGAAAGATTTAAGAGGCCACAAAGAACCTACGTCGGTCTATCCAGGGAAAAATTTAAAATTAATGCAGCTATTTCAATATTATTATACAAACTGTCAGTTGAGAATCCCTTCTTTTGCAGATACGTTTCAACACTTGTACGCGCTTTCCGCATTCCACTCATCGAACGCCAATAGAAAATGTTGTACAGATTCGAAAAAATAGATAGGTTTTCTCGGAAGCAAAGGACATGTGGCTCGCGAGACATTGGTTGGTTACCCTACTTCGTAACAACTTGGACCGCTTATTATTATTATCAGAAATATGTTACAATTGGACTAATCGTCCGGTGGCAACACATAATACATATTGAGTACATAATATACATCCATTACATTTAAACCATAAGTACAACACGTGTCAGCAATACAATAATACAGAGCATAAAACTCACTGCTACATCTTTACACTTAAACTATACATTTACTATTACAAAACAATATTCTAACTGTAACTTATCAACTACTTCCCTCCCCTCATAATACAAGTTTTTTGACATCTAGCTCACTCATCCTGAATAGTTTTATCTAATCTTTTTTTGAATTCCCTCTGATTTTTTGGGAAGGGCTCCAAGACTCTTGCATGCAAATTATTCCAATCTGTAATAGTACGATTTAAAAAGGAGAATTTACTTATGTTTGTTCTCTGTTTTATTACTTTAACTTTATGTCTGTGGTCTTTTCTGCCATAAAATTTTGCCATAGTAATTTTATTTGATAATTCCTCTAACGATTTAACTCCTGTATATACCTTAAAAAATAAAGCTAACCTTTTCTTTGCTCTCCGTTCCTCCAGACTTTCCCAACCTAATTCTTTTAGCATTTGAGTTACGCTATCTAGCCTTGCATACCTGCCTAATACGAATCTTGCTGCTCTTCTCTGTACTTTTTCTATTTTTCGCTTTAAACCTACCTCATGCGGGTCCCAAAGACATTCCCCGTATTCCAAGATTGGCCTAACATACGATTTGTACGCAGCCTCTTTAACTTTCTTATTAGATTTCTTAAGCGTACGCATTAAGAAGTTTTGTTGGTACATCGTATATTTTATGGTACATCGTATATTTTTAATGCCGCCCTGAACCAAAACATCATTTCTCCAACATGTCAGCGAGTATTCATTCATACATAAATCATCTCACGTTTGACCACTTTTAAGTGTAAGCAGAGCCGCGCCGTCCTTTGGGTGCAAGGGGTGCATCGCACCCGGGTGGCGGCATCTAAAAGAGCGGCAACAGAAGCGTAGCCAACCATTATTATTATTAAAACGACATTATTTGTTATTTTCTATGTTATACACCCAAGTTATCTTGGAAAGATTATGATGTGAAGTTAAAGATTGTCAAACATTTTTTAGAGGNACCATTATTATTATTAAAACGACATTATTTGTTATTTTCTATGTTATACACCCAAGTTATCTTGGAAAGATTATGATGTGAAGTTAAAGATTGTCAAACATTTTTTAGAGGAAATAATTGAGGAATATTTGTGCAGTGGTTCCAATCGAAGAATTGGAATCAATTAAAGATATTCTGGTATCAATAATAAATCCTCTTCAGGTTTTGGAATATATCCTCACCAGAGGTTTGAACGGAGTCTTTCCTAATTTGCAAACAGTATTGCCTGCTTTATTGACGGAGACTGTTGCTACTATAATGATAATTCACTATATCAGTATACGGAATATGCATGACTAATTGTTACAGATGCTTTGTGACCAATGTAATCTGAGAACGAAGTCATTAAACAATAGTTTTTCAAAGTCATACAAAATAATTTTTACTTGCAGATAAGGGAATGTATGGTTTTGGCATATAATTTTAAGGGGGCGGCAAATTATCTTCGCACCCGGGCGGCAAACAGGCTAAGCGTGGTTCTGAGTGTAAGTATGCATAGAGATGCACATATACATGTTTCCTCTGGCGACTCGCGCCGACCTCTCCCACTTCAGTCTCAATGCGCGTCGCACTTTTTGCGCGATTCCCTCGGATAACATTCCAATGCGCGATTCGCATGGGGTAGACAAGGTGAATGAGAGCAGTTTTAAAAAGGAAAGCATACTTCCAGAAGGCGATAGTGAAAGTAAAGGGGGAAATGGTTCGCAAGAGAAGAGAGCGTCGCTGGAGCTAAATTTAGATGGAGAGCGAGGCCTCGAAATAATCCACGCCTACGGTCGAGATCACTGTTTGTGGCCAAATTAATGCGATCCACTGTCTGAGGATTATCTCTTCCAAACAATCTTCGAATTCCTGCCATAGTGTGCAGACGCTCTGCTGCACTGAGGCTCTTAAGTGCCATTAAAATAATAATTTGGTAAAATGAAATGGCTACCGAAATTTTGGAACTACGAATACTCTAAGCTTGTCATTACTAGAGCCATCAAAAGAAAACAAAGTTGATTCCCTTTCGCTTCTCCGATATTTAGATATCGCACCGCTTATTTACGATTAAAAATCGCTCTTTTATTATCGTGGGAAGCTTAGTGAACTTTTTTTACGCTGGTTTGGATATACAGAAAAGATGTATAGAAGAAGAAAAATAAAAATGGTACAGGAGAAAGTTAATTTCTGTGAAGGACGAAGAAGGCGAAGTAAAAGTGTCGAGTGTGGTGATGGACTTTCTGTAGAGATGTCTGCAGCCTTTAGAATGAAAGGGAATGTACGTAAACTGAATGGATGTGGCGAAAGATGAATGCAGGGAAAGGGAAGTAAGGAGGCAGGGGCAGATTTGGGACCAGGAGAACTAAATTGGCGACCGCCACGGACCTCTCGCATATTAGGGGCCACGCACTTTAAAAAGTGTTGGCTTTCTATACCTGTAACAGATGTATTGCGACCTAAAAATTTTAGGGTCGTAAAGGGAGGCATTAATTAAAATGTCAGATCCATTGGGCTTGCGGATAGCCAAGTGGGAGAAGCTTCGACTTCGGTGAAAGCGGTTCCGGGTTTGAATCCTGGTGAGGGCTCACGTAAGAAATGACCTTAACTGTCGAAGCACTTTTAAAATTACTGCTACTACGTCAGATTCATCCTTGCTCTGGACAGTAAATGGAAAGAGACAATAACGCGATTTGCAATTTAGCATCATTCATTAGCATTCAAGGATGATTCCCTGAATTATTCTGAATTGATTAATCAATTAAGCACAACGAAAAGTATAAACAAAACATTATGAATACGTCGATGCTAAGAGATATTATCGCAGACACGTCTATATAAAGAACTATTAGTAAACCTGGATAAAATATTAATAATATAATAAAAATAAATAATTTGTTGAGTGGACGGAGATCGACCTTAGAAGTTCATCTTTGACATTGAAATTACACAATAAGGCATTCATTTGATTAAAATTACTACATTTATATTTATATTATCCATTATCTAGATATCTTTCATCGACTAGTTAACCTTATTTACGTAAAAAGTAAATGGGTCCCACGACTTATAACTTCGTCCCTATATGGAGGAATACCGTGAAGAGTAGAAGCTAAAAAACGTGTTTATCCCAAAAGAAAACGTGAATGAGGGATGTTTCTTCTATTACTTCCACAAATTTCCATCTTTGTCGCTTGACAACGAAATAAATACAGAAAACATTTTAAGACACTTTCTAATCTTATTCTCAGGCAAAAATTGCTATGAATGAGACACTTGCCAGTTTCAAGTAGCAAGTTCTTTGAGAATTCGTAACAGTTTGTTCTTCTTAGTAGTATCAAAGTATTAGATGTTGCTTAATTAGCAGACGTACGTAGATTTAATTAAAACATCTTTATGCATTACATTCTTTTCTTTTCCACTTCGTATTAAAATGTAACGCACTAACACACGTGATTTTCCTTCGAACAAAATGACGTCGACCAGAGAAAGCACTCCCAACGCAAGTTAATGTAAGTTACCACGACACCGACGGCAATCTTTCTCACACATTCCCCCAAAACGAGAGAACTCACCGAGTCCGTTACTTATACGCAAGTAATACGTAAATGCTAATCTCCCCGTTACTTTACTTCTCTTTCTTAATTTTTTAAGAGATAATAATTCGAAAGGTGCATTTAGTTGTACAATGAAAGCTGGGAGAAATCGAGGTCGAGAGACGTATCTTGAATAGGTCAACAGATACGTGCGTTTCGTCGCGGCAGAAACTGAAGCTTCGACTTCACACTTTTTGCTCCTTAAACGCAACATGGAACCGTCGCGAATGGTTTTTGTTGCGTTGGAGAGAAGAATGCCCAATTTAAATTAGGACATCGGAACTTGAGCGAGTAAATCTTCACTTCTCATCACGTATCCCGCGAAAATTTGATCGTCCGTGTTGAGGGTTAATGAAAATTATTTTTACTATAAAAAGCCCACACCTTGCCAGTGGCGCTAGTAGTCACATATCTATATATCCCCTCCTCATACTGCCACTGTTCATTGCCTTATCGGGGCGGAGGGGTGTAAACGGAGGTTGGAGGTGATGTATAGCTCAGGTTCAACCATGCTAAGAAGGCTTCGACACATGTGCGACACGCAGATGACTGATGTACTCTCCATTGATTCGTAGGCCTTTTTCCTCCCAGTCTAAGTTTTTAAAAACTTCTTCTAGAACGACTGTAAAAAGAATTGGCGAAAGGCAGTCGCCTTAACTCACTCCCTTCTCAATCCGGAAGTCATCTGTTTCTTCATGCAGCATTACAGAGGCCGTGGCGTCCTTGTAGATGCTGCGTAAGAGTTGGATGTACTTGGCATCTATTCCTTGTTTCCCAAGTGCTTCCAGTATGGAGGAGGTGCATACCGAGTCAAAGGCCTGGGCATAGTCCACGAAGCAGAGTACTAGTGGCATCTTGTATTCGTTCATTCTGCTGATAATTTCTTGCAGCGTGTGGATGTGGTCCTTAGTGCTGAATCCCTTGAGGAATCCAGCTTGTTCTCTGGGCTGGGCAGCTGCCAGGGACGTCTTCAGACGTGCAGCTATTACTCTCATGAACGTTTTGTATATAACAGGAAGGAGGCTGATGGGGCGGTAGTTCTTCAAATCTTCCTTGCTTCCTTTCTTGTGCAAAAGGACAATCTTTGCATGGTTCCATTCCTTCGGAATTCTCCCTTGTCTAAGGCAATTAGTGAATAACTGCGCTAGGATAGGAGAAATTTCTGTAACACCAAGTTTCAGATATTCTGCTAATACTCCATCACCTCCTCCTGCCTTTCCATTCTTCATCTTCTTGATGGCCTCTGTTACTTCTTCTGGGAGTATAGAGGGGGGATTTTCTGAGTTTTGTGTTTCTTCTTGGTTTTCCTCTTCAACATTTTCTGTCTTCTTGTATAAGTTGGTGAAGTATTCGGTTACTGTCCTCAGTATTGCTTGTCTATTGGAAGTCGCTGTGCCATCTTTATTCTGGACGACCAAGATTTGTTTCTTTCCCATTGCTAGGCGTCGTCTGGCCCTCTTCATACTCTTGTTATTCTCTATAGCTTCTTGTACAATTCTTTCGTTAAAATTCCTTACATCTTCCTTCATCGCCACTCTGATAGACTTGCATAGCTCGACATATTCGATATTTTCCTTTGGCAAGTCTGAGTGCTTCAGTTGCTTTCGCTGTTTCATCATTTTCCTGGTTCTGTCGCTGAACTTCTTATCCTTTGGTCTTTTTGGTGTACTTGCTACTTCTTCTGCCGCTGCTTTCACGACTTCCATGACTTTGGCTTCCAGTTCTACTTCTTGAAGTGCTGAAAACCTATTTCTAAGTTCCAGCTGGAACTCTTTCCTATTTTCTTCTAATTTTCTAATACTTACCTCCTGTTTCCTGCTTGAGACCATATTCTTTCGCTCCATTCTGACGTTAATCTTCATTCCTCATCCTGCATCTAGCAATCCTGTGGTCACTTCCTGTGTTGAAGTTGTTTAGTATTTCATAATTAGTAACTGTGTAGAGTGTGTTAACCAATATGTAGTCTATTTCGTTTATTACTCCATTAGGACCTCTCCAAGTCCACTTCCTTGTAGGTTTCTTCCTGAAATATGTATTTGTTATGTACATGTTGGTGCACTCTTTAAAATTTTGGAAGGCGGTGACCTCGTTCATTTCTCTGGCCTAGTCCATGTTTTCCTGTGACAGCATCATCTGCTTCTTGCTTACCTACATGATGGTTAAAATCGTCCATGGTGATTTTATAATAGTGGTCTTCCTTATCATGTTCAGTGGTCTCAAAGTAGAGGCATTTTACATGAAGAATTATATCATGTTTCTAAGGAAAAGCAACCTACGTAAACAAACTTAAATCCATAAAAAAGCGCTCTAACATCAAGGTCTCCGGTTCGAGTCCCGGCTAGTCGGAATTTTTCTGTTAGGAAACGGTTGTTTGAGTCCTTAAATAAAAGTAATGGATGTATTTGGGATCTCAAATTCCCTTTTCTACCAAAGAAGATATTGTTATTTTCATCATTATTTTGTGGTTGTCGAACATAAATAACTCTGTGGCTGCACACATATAAAATAAGTTTTTTTGAACTATTTTGTTTTTAATGAAGCCCTTTGGTGCCTTTCTTTCGGGATTCAAATTCTAAATTGCATTGACGAGTTTCTCTTGAACATGGAGGTTACCTTTCATGGAGCTTTCTACGCTTGTCCTCAATGCAGTTGCTCTCAATCCAACGAAAAGTAAAATCGAAACTAATTATCATCTCTTCTACGCGATGCATCGATAGCAGAAAAGCAAACGTTCTCCCATTTACGTCATCGGGGAAGAGAAGATAAGAGGATACTACGTCTGTGAAAGACTTCTCCTTTGTTATTGACTGCTTTTAATCACAGACGCGGATCTGAAAACATTCGTTTCAGCAGCAATACTTCCGCTTAGCGCTCGAGTTTGGTTTGGACTTATTTATCATCGTAAGAAGCGTAGTAAATATTCCTGGTCTGGAACAAAACTCATTAATTTTCACACAATCAGATTTTCACGAATGCTTTCAATTTCCAAGGAATTTCATTGCGCCTAAACAATATTTCAAAACATTCCAAAAAACTGTAACTTCCTTAAGTGCATTTTACCATCTAGGTATGCTTTATCAATTGCATAANTAACTGGAATTTAACAAAGGTTTTTGCCGTTAAGGCGACGGTGTTGATGAATTTTGCGAAATATAGTATATGAGTATATCATTAAAAATTGCTTAATAGTAAATGGAAATCTGTAATTGACGACGGAACACAGTGATGCTTCGGCTAACGAAGATAATTCGTTGAGAAATCGCATTTGTTAGCCGAAATATGATTTTATCAGACGTCTCCTTTCTCGCTGTCTTGAACAGAAACAACCCATTCGCGTTGGTGGGTGTTAATAGAAATCTGTAATCTGTTAACCTTTGTATATATTTATATACCATTAATAACCATTATTATTATTGTTGTTATTATTGTTTGTGTAGAAGAGTGTTATCTGTTTACTTGTCAATATTTCTCCTTAATAAATGTAACTTTGCAGAGAAAAAATATTATTACCATAATTATTATTATTTTGCCCCTGATGAAGCCTTCTTGGATGGCAAAAACGCACATAGGTAGGCTACACTTTTTGATGGTTCTTGGAATTTATAAAATTATTGATTAACTTAACCATCAGAGGTCGATTATATTCTGATCTCCATCTGATCTTTTGAGGGATGAAAATTCATCTGGCATTATACTTATGCGTGACCATTAGAGTGTGATTGTTGCTATTACCTATTAAACCGTATGTACATACGTTAGATATCACATTTGTGACAGTTGAATAACATCATCATCAGCCATTTTCAATCTGACATCGGATGTAGGCAACCCCAAGTGTTTTCCTATTCTCCCTACTTGAGTTTCTCGATGCCATGTATTCCCTAAATACTTAATGATGTCTCGGATCAATCTGTCTGTTGGTCTTCTTCTTGGCCTCTTCATAACTCTTGTTCCAGTTGAGAAGTGCAGAGATCCAGCGCCCACAACCATTTCAGAGATTTTACCTCATCTATGATGTCTGTCACTCCTGTCCTCATCCTCACAGGTGTTGCGTTTCCAGTCTCCTCTATATTTTCTTCTACTTCCAAGTATACATCCTTCCATACGTCATTGCATAGTGTGGAATCGCTGAGTTATTGCTGCGTTTAGTACCTAAGCTTCGCTTCCATAAGTCAAGACTGGTAAAATGCATTAGTCGAAGACCTTCTTTTTCAAGACCATTGGTATTTTCGACTTGAAAATATGAGTTCCTTCCGAAGGCGCTCCATCCAAGTTTAATTCTTCTGTTTTCTACATGTTTCATGTATATAGTTGTATAATTTAGCATTTTTGTGCAGGTGAGTACATATTTCTTTCATTTTCTGAGTTATCAAGTTAGCAGCCATATTTATTGAAAGCGCCTCTCCACTCTTTCCTGACCTAGCGAACTTTTTTCGCTTTACACATATCTTTCCACGTCATTCACTTCGTTTAGCTTCTTCAACTTCTCATAGTCATTCATCTCTCTCTCTCTTTCTTCACTGCAATCATTCCCATCCACGTATCTCTCACTACTTGCATGTACCTTTCCTTTTCTGTCCAGGAATTTCTTATTTGAATCAAATAATGGAGATGTTCATACCGTCTCAGATTTGGTTTTAATTCATTATTGTTATGAAAGTCTCCTGTTTGGGATTTTCACAGCCTTATTGCCTTGAAGTTATTTTTTCGTTTTATTTGAATATTTGAATTACTCTTGAGAGTTTTGTTTCCGTCGTAATTTTATTTTCTGACCAATGGCAGGTCTAGCAAATAGATATGCTATAACGTCCAAAAAACTCAATTTTACCCATTTCATGCAGGTAACGCAGAATTTCTATAGGTTCACTCCATCAATACACAAGAGATCCCTTTGTTTCTCGTACACACACTTCTCACATTATCAACTCCTTAAGTAGTTATTCGTCTACTTCTATTGAAGAACAAGTGATTTTAACTAGTGGCGTGGACGTATAATCACATCTTCAATCTTACCATGTATATGATTTTAGCCGAAATCCATCTAATCTTGATGAAGTGAGCAGATTCACTGTATTCCGGTTGAGTAAATTCTGTTTTTGCCGTCATAAAAGGATACCGCCATATTTTCGGTACGTTAATTCAGCACACGTTTTTTATATCAATCACGAAAAAACTCACATCCCCGATATATCAATTAATTAAATGAAAATATTAGCAAATACATCATGTTGGTAACATCATCGTTTTCTTCAATTAATATAGAAATATATTTAGGGAAATACGATTAGGTCTTAGTACTATTTAAGTATTTATTCAAGTATTTAAGGTTTAACTGTATCAATAACAAGCTTTTCCCTCTTATTTAGGCTCGATTACCACGGTAAAAACTGTTTGGAAAGATATATGTTTCACTTTTTGAGTTTTTATGCCATAGATTTTTGGGTTACGCTAATTTTTTAATATACCACACTCTACGTATGCGACTAATTGTAGAATCGACAAAAGGTGTCAGAGACTTTTTCATAAAAATCATAAATCCAATGATAATACCATCAGAAAAAATCAGTCTCTAATCACTATGCGTCATGGGTTTCGCCCCAGAAATTCCGAAGAGGTCAATTTTTCCATGAAAACGCACTTTGGCACTTCATAGAAATTCATTCACTTCCTATCGCATTGGGGTACTTCGTAGAAATTAACTGAATCCACTTCCGATTGTATCGGAGAAAAGAATTGCAGCGAATACGAAGAAACAGGAATTCTATTCAGGTGGCTTCATAAGATTTATCAAATGTGTTCTGAGTGTCAGATGAGTAAGCAATGCTCTTCTTTTCTATAAACGACAAAAATGCTGTCTTTTAAGATTTTCTATCTTCCGAAAGAAAGGAAAAGAATACTACTGCTGTCGCTTGTAGCTTTGTATTGAAATGTTAAATTAGAAATAATCTCGGACATGCGCTCTAAGAAAGGAAATCCTATTCTGATTTTTATTCTTATCGTGGAATATTATTTTCGATAGGAAATCACGAAACATTAGTTGAAATATAGCGATATTTTGTAAAACTTTACGTTTATCAACAAATGGCACTTAAACAACCAAAGGATTATTGCTGCAACCTATCACATGAATGTATAGTAGAGTGGCGTCCTTCAAATATTACGCTATATAATAGCTCCGTAAAAAATTCAGTAAATACCTGAAATCAGGTCTAAATCCATAACATCAGTACGTCTAGCCCCTTTAACTACAATTAACTTAATTCCAGGGGGAGAGATGTACTACAGTAAAGACAGTCCCGTCGACCTCTACTAAGAAACTTTAGATTCGAGTTGACCTTTTACTTGGGCGACGCTGTGTCCCGGACACGTAACCCTGCACAGCGGATTGACGGTTTATTCACGCACAATCCCTCACCTCTTTCACTCACGAAAATAAAAGGAAGCGGGTGATTTCGCGAAATCTCGGGAATTTCGGAATCCTCGTTCTCGGTTTCCAAATGCTCCGAAACGACAAGAATTCGGAAAATCATTACGTATACTAATGCATCTCTCTTATCACAGCTGCGATATTGAGGTTCATCAGGGAAATCAGACGTGTGTTCGAGGATATTTGGGTCGGCAAAAGGTGTAGCACGAGAATGAGGCGGAGCGTGATTAACTTTAAATGAATAAGACGTCGCTCTCCTGGTGACCTCTATCCGCTCGTTTATCGATTGGCGACCGGAATTGGGACACACAGCGGCTCTGGGTGCGGCTCTTCCTTCTCTCTAGATGGTGCTCCAGCTATTTTAGGCCGCCTCCACAACTTTAGAGCTTAACTGGAATTTAACAAAGGTTTTTGCCGTTAAGGCGACGGTGTTGATGAATTTTGCGAAATATAGTATATGAGTATATCATTAAAAATTGCTTAATAGTAAATGGAAATCTGTAATCGACGACGGAACACAGTGATGCTTCGGCTAACGAAGATATTTCGTTGAGAAATCGCATTTGTTACCCGAAATATGATTTTATCAGACGTCTCCTTTCTCGCTGTCTTGAACAGAAACAACCCATTCGCGTTGGTGGGTGTCTCCTGTGTGATTTGATCGACTCATTTCTTTGCTACGCATAAAAACAAAAAAGATAAGATATTGGAATGCCCTGATTTTTCATGTTTGCTGCTTTTTGTTAGCGCTCATCCATTCAAAAATTCGTTAGGCGAATACATATTCATTAGCCGAGTCCAAAAAGAAACAGCAAAAAAATATCATTAGCCGAAAGATTGACAGGGTCACTCGCAAGCCGAGGTACTACTTTGCAATATTTTCCGAATTTAATTTCTTGCAGTATTTACCTTGACTTCTTTCGATACTTTATCCTCGTTGAATTTAGCATAAATAGAAGCATGTAAGCGATAAAAGTAAACTTAGTATTTCTTATCCAATCGCTAAACTGCTCCATAAAATCCAGACATAAACTGCTGGGGTCGAACTAAAGACACCGCTTTTTATGTAATTAGTTACATAAAAAGCGGTGCCAGAAAGAAATGTGTCAAGCTTAAACGATGGCCGACGCTTTGTTCCCAATTTTTAGGGGAATACACATTCCCAAGTATATTCTACTTAGTATATACATATTAAGATCAAGATAATATAATTGGTGACAATTGTGATAGCGTGCGCTATATGATTAACAATTAACATGATATGCTGCATTAGAATAACATATTTTTTGACCAGGGGTTATTTCCGAAGGGATTTTTTCAATTTATACGATGAATTAATAAATTCTAATTTCTAATAATTGTTAATACATTCTATAGTTTCTTAATCTGAAATATGCGTATTTTGAAACAGTTTTTGCTGTTTTGAATAATAAATTCTAAACAATAGAGAAAATCGAGCTTAAAGACGATAATTTAAAATATGTACTGATCGTAAAACATTGTTAATCTAAAATGCGACTTATCTTACAAAATATTTTGAATTAAGAAACAATGCAGAAGGAAATGTTTCCTCCGCAAAACCCTTTCAAGAGTTTTTCATAGGAAACATTTCCTTTAGTTTTCCTTCCTATCATTGATTACTGCTCCTCCATCTTGATACGAGTAGATGCTGCCAATGGTAATATTCTTCTCTAGAGGACATCATTTAACTTTTTCCTGTTCTCCATTATCGTTAGACCCAACTCCATAACTTAACAGTTGATACTCCCCGTAGTTCCCTAAGAATTCCTTCTTTCTCGATCGTTTAACCAAAATTGATTTTAAAATTTTCCTGAGTATTTTTGATGGTAGATACAAATCCTATGATTTAATTTTATCATTCTACTTCCGTGTCCTCGCGCTCGACGAGATTAAAAACCTTATATCACTGATCTACTTCTCGTGTTGCCATTAAAAACAGTTAATTCATGTATCGCCTTCCCCACATCTATAAAAACATCTATCCCTAGTTCAATTTGCCAGTACAAATCTATATTTTTCATTTTCTTTTGTCTGTTTTCTTACTGTGTGTGTTATTATAAAGTGTGTTGACAGTTATTGTTGATTTTAAAAATTTCCTTACCTTACCGATGATTATATCCATTGTAAAGGCCATGTTATTTTTGAATTTCTTTAATTAAACATAGAAATAAATAAATAATTCCCTTACTGATTTACAAATATTAGTATATGATAAAATATATTCAAACAGTAATATACGTACAACTTTTAAACGAATACTATATATTCTTCAGCACTGGAAATAATTTCAGTTAATTAACCTTTAGTTGAGAAAGTAGTTCATGGATGAATGAAAATGTACATACTTCTCGTAATTTAATCTCATTTAAATGTACTGTTTTATGTTTTATTATGTACCGACGCAATTCCTCCAAACTATTACATTCAACCTGTAGATACTTCGGTCGAAATGGATGAATCGTTTACAAAACGGAGTTCGCATCATAATTTAAAGGTTGGTTCCACGCTTGGGAGTAGCCCCACCCCCAGGACATTTGAGAAAGATGACAGACAGCGTTTTGCTATCGAAGTATTCTAAAAGCTGATTATGGGAATGTGTCCTGCCTATTCCATGTTTGTACGGTATGACACAATGTCAATTACACCAAGAAACTGATTTATGACCGCCACCATAAGATTAATAAATAAAAATTGTTAGTGCACCCTTCAAATCGAAAGTTTGAAATAAATTTCAATTCGATTATTACAAAATGTCAAATTAATACAATGGTTTAAGATGAGACAATAGAACTAAAGACGCTAAATGAAGAAGAATCATGTCGTTGCTTCCCGTATAACAACAGAAATTTTACTCTTTAACATAAATTATATAAAGTGTAACAAATACTGTATTTCCCGAGCTGTACCTGATGATGGCTTCAAGGCTAAAACCGGTCTCACATTAAATTATTGAGGAAGATAGGAAGTTCAGTTTTTATTCATCTACTACGAGGGAAATTATTATAAATTTTGGCGATTTCGGCAAGACGAACCTCAGGCGCCCAATTAGACCTGTTGTCTCCGCATCTACGGCGAAAACAACCTTTTTAAAACGTCTCCTTTGAAATTGGTACTTTTACTTACAGAATTATTACCAAAAGGGGTCAGTTATAAAAAATACAAGAGTCAATCGATTAAATTAACGAAAAAACTTCTTGTTAAGTTAATAAGCAGACCGGGCCAAGAAGAATTAACGAAAAAAAAGAAACTGCGCAGGAGTTTAAACTTAATGAAGTGGTAAGGGGTCGATGAAATAGATGATAAAGTTGAATTAATAGAACTCTTCACTCCAAAACACCTCGTTTGCTTTCCGAGTCAACTTCTTGGCTTTTCTCAATTAAATTGACTCTCCATGTGAGATTTATTATTATTTTACCGATTTAATCGAACAAAACAGTACACATTCATAATTCCTTCAAGCTAATTTTTTTCCAAAAAAAGGTGCGGCAATATTCTAGTCTTGAATAAAAATTAGATTGAATTGGAAAGTAAATAAATATATATTATATTAATAAA
>KZ309128.1:401947-418229 GCA_000376725.2 Ladona fulva | reverse complement strand
ATAAACAACCCAAAATCTATTTTGCGAAATTTTATAGCACAAATGCCAGCTGCCAGACAAAAACTTCGTAAAATATTCCTTCTTTTTAAATAATTTTCTGGATCATTAGATAGAGAGGAAGACATTCGCAGTCAAGATCAATTTTTCAACTGAACCGATAACTACACTGAATCCTACACCAAAATACAGAAACTTTCAGACTGCGAAATTTTCCAAACTAACAAGTTTCTCCGTGTATTTACTACTGCGAGAAAGTCTTTCTGGAATTTTTGAGCGTTTTCTTCATTTGAGAGTACTTTGCTCTAAATTACAGTTTATATTCTTGCAAGAAAGACAAACGAGGAAGCGCTGTAAAGAGCCGGAGCAGAGAGACTTTTTAATTGAAGAAATTAAGAAAAGTTGAACGGGTCAAATATTTGGAAGTTCTCCCTTACCACACACCAAAAGGTGGCTGGATTGCGCCGTACGTTTGTAGATGTAGAGGAGAAGGATTACTAAAGAAAGCATTTGAAGGAAGAATGAAAGTGAAAAACGGAGAGGAAAGATGATAGAGAGTACGTTATCGAGAAGCGAAGTAAAGGGCGTTAAGAGGGGAATTTTAAGGCACATGAACCTACCTCAAGGTAGACAACAACTGTGTGTATATATACTCGAGAATAACCTCAACGCAGAGGGCTGTTGAAAGCGTACTTTCTTCTTGTCTCGTGTACATTTTCACCCTATTTTCACACGCTTGTCAATCCTAAATTGCCGATATTTACAAATATAAAATCTTGATGTTCGGAAACGAGCGCAAAGATATACATTTTCTATAGCTTGTTGTTTCGTTATTTTTTCAGCAAACGCGCATTAATACGCCAACCAACTTCGCGCTAATAGAGAGTCAATTGCGGTAAGATGATTAACAAAACTAAATCTTCGCGTAAGAATCATGACTGATCGACGATCAAAATCTTCTTATTAATTTATTTTAGAACATCGATTCTTACCCCATTTCCAGCCAAAGTTGCGAAAACAAAACCTAATTTTACACATTAAACATTTTTTACAGAGTTCATATTTTTACACTTCTTATCTAACACGTCAATACAATATTACAAAAGAAAAAAAACCATAAATTTCTCATTATTCATAACCTTGGCTGTTAATGGGTTAAATTAGCCAATGCTGGCAACGAACGGCGATTATTCTCAGCCAAAAATCCGAACTCTCCAAAATATTTCTTGCGTTTACAATCGGACCATCGAATATTTCATGAAAATTTAGTCATACGAGTGAGTTAAATTACTATGGCACCGATCCACAAAGTAGAGCTTGGACATATTAGTTTGATCATATTAACACTAACTAACGTCTATCTTTCGTAACTTAGCGAAGGTCTTCCTATATAATTCCTTCTTTCGTCACTTCTAGTAAAAACTGTTGCGCCGGGGATTTTATTCAATATTTTCTCATCTTTTTAATCAAGGCTTTCTACAAATTTGTCTTTTCATTGCGTCTTTGAGGACTTATTTATAAGTAAGTTCCCGGTTCTTTTTTCGTTTTTGTTTTTCTGGTATTATTCTGTCAACGTGTTTAATTTACTTCTAATCTTCTCCTATCTGCTTTTTTCATATCCCATATTTTACAGCCACAAAAAAGGATACTCAGTAATTGTAAAGTAAACCTCCGTAAATAACAGCTTTCATCAATCATTCCCATACATCCATTCTCGTATTAGTTGACGTCAAGGATTGTTTTCCGGCAGAATACCCTCTTCTCTTGTGCTATTCGAAAGAATCTAGCAACTCCGATGGCAAGTGATGTGGCTCTTCGACGAGTCCAGGTGTGTCCATTTATAATTTGTTTGGGAAGTTTCCCTTCTTTTCCGGCCAAAGATGTTACTCGTACTTTGGTGGTGTATTCATTAGAGGCTGTACTTTCTCACGCTATATTTAATAGGACAGAATTATAGTTGCCTTCTGAGTGTCAAGCATTTAATGAAATACCTTTCTCCTTCCTGAAATTCAGCGATAAGAAGGTGACCACAGTCTCACTGCATTTAGTCGTAAATTTTGGAATAGTTGAAGGAAGGAAGCGGGGATTGGGCACGTGTTAAAAATATACTCTCGGGGCTTATTTTAGATAAAAATAAAAGAACCCTCTGGAGCAATTCGTCTCGGGGAAACGTAGGCCGCATAATTCTGCATTTAAATTCATCTGATCAGTCAGCTTTGGGCGTGCGGCAGGGGGTGCTAGCGCCCTTTGACCCATTTCCGTGTTCACTCGCTACCTTCGCGGAACGCCTGCGGTTAAGAGGAACTTTTTGATCGACCGTTCCTGACATCTATTTTTAGAGGTAAATTAAGAGTATTTAATCGGTCTACGTAGCAGAGTGGAAGCGTATTGAACGTTATGTCTCACGGAATTATCTCTTATCATATCTTAACGAATGGCATATTTTCCTTGACTTTTGGTAAGAAAATGTACCCTCCATTTATTTTTCTCTCAGTCTAGACCGCGTGGTAATTTGAAGGCTTCCGAGGTGTGAGTGATGCTGACTTTTATTCTCTTAGGTCTCTCCCCATTGAATGCTGTGAATAGGGTCATTCGTAGGAGGATTGTGCTGCATTTAGGCGGAATTCTGTCACTCACAGTGTTTTAACTCGTCGAGAAGAGCAAGGGCAAACTACCTCACTCCTCATCTTGTAATTCTGATTCCTCTTCAATGCTACTGACAGCTAAAGGTGGAGGGAATGAGGTTTAAAGCTGCATTCAGACTAAATACTGTGGCGTTATCGTTAAATCTATCGACTATGCTTGAGCTAAGTTTTAAAATGTTTTCCTCCAACGTTTCCCATCATCATTGGAGAGGAATGGTGGTTATTCCTGAAGTATTTCCTGTGGAATTGCTAAGAATATGTACAACTTTCCGCTGGACCTCTGATTCACGGTCCCAGCGCTTGTCCCAGGGACTCAGACAGGGCGCGTTTATTCCTCACGGGGTCCAATGCAGAGTTCACGGACGTCATTACTCAAACCGTTGATTTGTTCGAAGATATGCATTTTAACGGTATCCCGACGATGAAGCAAGAAATAATTAACTTCGGTCACTTACCAACGGCTGGACCCCTCTCATCTTTGGGCGATGCGCACTCCCTCAGATGTTTTCACTTTTCTTTTCCCTCCGACGTCGGTATTTAGCCACTAGCATCATTCCGAGATCATGTGGGAGGATTACTTGTCAAATGCCATCACTTGGCAACGGTTCTCTTCAATATAAGAGCGATGAAAACACTGTCTTCACGAAGAACTTCCTTAGCACCGCTGGTGCAACGGGGATCTTACTTGAACAACTGGGCCACAAACGCAAGTAAATAAACATGGAGCACCACCTATGGTTATTCTTTGGCTGCGTCGCCCGCGACGCAACAATTATTGACGGCACGAAAGCGCCGGACAACAGCTGAGGCGATGGTGGCGACACAAACGGCCGCAAAAGGAATTCGCGGGTCCCGGGGATTCGTCTGGAAAACAAAAGAAAATCTAGAAAATTTTCGGCCGCCTCAGCCTGGCTTTTCGACGGCCAGCTCGGGACAAGATGCTGGAACCAGCTTCACAATTTGAAATAATCACAAATGAATATAATAAATAGGAGAGTTCACGGGAATAGCATAAAATTCTGAGCTCCGAAATATGGGATAAACGTACTGGGTATCGGCCCTCGCTCTCGGCTTTTATTATACTTTCCACGAGCATAAAAATATCGTAATAAAAACCTAGAATACGAATTGGTCATTATGATATTAAAAACGAGCATGCAAAATAGACAATGAATCATTTCTGTTTCTGCGTGTCTATTTTCTGTGAAGCCTAATGGATGGACTAGCATAAGCGATAGACTTAATATAAATAGATACATAAGAGAGAATTTTTTATGAGCCTAAAGGTTAAAATGACTGGCCAACTATTTAAAATATTTAGCTAAAGACGAACCAATTGCGCCTCTACCAAGATAATCAAGTTGTAGCTGTATAGTTAAAAATTAACGAGAAACATTGACTTTACGTGTACACACTAAAATAATATCCTAAATCTTACACTAATTTTGATTGAGTAATACTATTCTTTGCTCTTTTTGTCCTCAATTTCTGCAAAAACTTTACGGAAATGACTTTTAAGCATTTGATAGACTTATAATCCCAAAATATTACCGTCGTTGTTTTTACCTAATCGTTCATTCGTCTTCAAAGAATTAAAATCAAAATGAAGTTGTGAAAAAAGCATTTTATGGGATATTGGCCCCTTAAATTAAATTTTATTCAACGGACCAATCTCGAATTTTTTTGTAATGCCGAGATGAGGAGCAATTAAAAGATGACGATCCAATACGAGTAACTGATAATTGCTCAGATGGAAGTTTATTTCCTCAGAGTTTTTTTCAGCCCCGCTGGCTTTAATGGCATCACGAGAAAATAAAATAAATATCGAACTTTAGTTAACTAAATTAAGTAGCATATAAATTCGTTCAATCAACAATTTCTGTTGATATTTTTATGCAAGCAATACACCACCCAAATGCGGCATGATATAAACCACGCATTCCTTTCTTGAAGAATTTTATATTGGCCTGGAGTCGAACTCAAGACCATATTGGAAAAAATCTTTGCCTTTTACGTTAGAGAACCACGTTTTATATAACAATATCTCGAATCTCGGTTCTCTACTGTCTCGGGAAGTATTCCAAACCAATTTCAGAAAATCCGGACAATTATTATGGGAAGAATTCGTGCTGTTTAGGCTGAAAATTCGTACCCCATTTGTAGCTATATAATACATACAAAAGTACCTAACATACATTTGAATAAATGTAGACAAAAAATGACAAAGAACGTCTGGAAGGTAAGAAGATGAAATTTAATAGAGAAAAATAAGTTAATTGCGAAAAAATGGAAGAAAATATTTTCCTAGATGGAAAATTTGCGGTCTACTTGGTAATTTACGTGTATGGAGGGGTTATCTGACTGGGAGTTGAAAATTTTGCATAAAAAAAGGCATGTGGTCTCAATGGTCGGACACGAGTCCATTATTTTTCAGCAAGGAACACAACCTGAAAGTCCTGAGCGAATCCGCATTTCAAAATAAATGACACTTCCCTTGTGAGATTTGAAGTCTTTCAAAAAAGGTCTGAACAATTAAGCAATTTAGTAAGACCCAAAGGAATAACAATTGTGAAAAATAGCGACAAGATTGGGATTTGAACCCAGGCATCCCACATTCCGGGCAGGTATTCTAACCACTGAACCACCATGACCCTGCAAGGAAGTTGAGTTTAGTTCTTTGTCGTTATGCCCCTTGGCATAACGACAAAGAACTAAACATCATCAGGTTTAGGTTCGTCTCTTCAAGAATGTTCTCATTTATTGTAATAATAGAACTGAAGTTTCGCGAAATTATCATTTCAGAATCTCAGAAAATATCCGGATAAAAATGTTTGGTATGTACGACGATAATCGGAGAATACCCAAAAGATATTTAAAATCCCATCACTAGCCGTTATATACCGTCGACGACCCGAAAAACTTGAATCGAGTTCTCGTCTTGAGATTTTTGGTGAATCTCGATCAATTGTTTTTAAGATCACCAACAGGAAGAAACGATGGGGTAAGATTATTCAGTTTATTCAAATGTAAAAGAAATAAATAACGAGAGGATAGTAAATGTATAAAACTATAACGATTCTGAAATTAAACAATTCGTTGAATTGGTTCCCTTGTGGATGGTTTACTCATTTCTTAAGAAACAGGTGATAATTAGCTACAATATTTTCCTGAGTATTTACGTTGTGAATCAAATTGACATTCTTCAATACTTTGCGGTTCGTACTTGTAACGTTTCTCCATACTGTGAGCCTGGACTCGCATTTTTCTGTTTGGCTTACAGCCAACCGGAAAAATGATTCCAAATCCAAAGAAATAAATAATCCAACCAGAAACACTGATGAAACGGACATGACCCGCAGAGTTGTTGAGAAAACCAAGATTCTTTGTTTAATCCCTTCTCGTTCATCCGTCTCCAGTTTTTTTAAAATTACATCGAATGAATTAATTTTATGAAGACAACAAATGACGAACAAAGGAGAATTATTTTAGAATATTTGCTTAAAATATATCGCTAGCGCGCACTCGACGCCCAAAACTCTGTTGGTCCTCCGGATAGCCATGTGGGTAACGCATTCGACTTCGGTGAAAGCGGTTCCGGGTTTGATTCCCAGTGGGGTCTTACATGTGAAATGACCTTAGCTGTCGAAGCACTTTTAAAAATTACTATTTCTACTTTTATTCCACATTTTTCATTGTGTAGTCGTAAATGGCTGTCTTCCATTTTAAAGCTAGACAATTACTGAAGAGATGATACTCATTGAATATTTTTTTAATATTACTAATCATTTCGACTTATCGGAAAAAGAGTAAGGAATGAAAGATGTAAGCGGAGACAAGTTGTTTGAAAAGTCATTATTTGAATGAACGATCAGCAATGATGATAAGAAAAAGAAGTAAGCTTGGTGTTTACTCCCTCTTCCTTACTCCGATAGGCGAATTTTTGGCGAATATAGATNATTTTAAAGCTAGACAATTACTGAAGAGATACTCATTGAATATTTTTTTAATATTACTAATCATTTCGACTTATCGGAAAAAGAGTAAGGAATGAAAGATGTAAGCGGAGACAAGTTGTTTGAAAAGTCATTCTTTGAATGAACGATCAGCAATGATGATAAGAAAAAGAAGTAAGCTTGGTGTTTACTCCCTCTGCCTTACTCCGATAGGCGAATTTTTGGCGAATATAGATGTGCTAATTGAAAGCGATGAAAACCTCTTTAATGTGTAGCCTTTTCCCAGCATATAGAAATGAGAAAACCATAAGATGGAAGTTGAATTTCCGTTTATAGAGTTACCACAATCAGGTCTTCATTACTATATTACATTTTTAAAGAGTGCGTGACATCCTTTTCGCTTATTTATCCTACCTTCGATGTCCTATACTTCGAAATATCGAGGCGGGTCTTAGTTCGGCCACTATGATCTTTACGGTCTCTATGCTAACCACACAAAAGTTTAACGTTTAATGCGCTCTTTGCGATAAACCTTTAATTCCAACTTCTAAACATAATTTTATTAAGTGCAATATAATTCTTTCGATGGAATGCGATAAAAATTATCGGTTGGAGTGTTAGCGCGCTAACCACTTCGCCACCCGGCACCGCATGGTCACGGGTTCGAGTCCCGGCTAATCGGATATTTCCAATTAGGTAATGGCTCTGTGTGTTCGTCTACTGTTTCTGTTCATGCTAATCCTGTATTTGTCCAATAAAGGGATGTTTGTGAGGGCACCAGGAAAATAAATAAATTGTAGTTTGAGTGATGCAAAAGTCAAAAATAGCGATGACATACGAATTGATTTGTTCGCATAGTCAAACAGTACTGCCATTTTGCCGAAGATTGATCTGGTTTTGTCGAAATAAGGGTAGTCACAGGGGCGCACCCAGAATTTTCGCTTGGGGGGCTGAACTTAAGGATTGTAACCAATAATCTCTTAAACTCTTTATAATTTGCGATGCAATGTGAAATAATTGAATCTTGTTATAAGAAAGTACAACTTGTACTTGTTTCAAGCGTACAAATATTTGTTAATTAGACCCTTGAGAATTAGGTTCTGAACGTAATATTTGTGGAAACTTTGTGGGGGCTTAAGCCAGCCAGCCACCTACCTGGGTGCGCGCTAGATTTAAATGATTATTTGATGCCGTCACTCATTACTGGTTATGAAAAGTGAAACGGAAAACATCAATAATCGATGAAAATAATGGCACGCGTGTCATAACATTTTCGGGTGTTGTAATGCTACCTTATTCTAAATTTAAGAATGACTTAGCGATAACTTTTCTAACACGGTGGAGCTCCGTTAATGCGTCATAGATGAAATCCGTGAACTAATATAAACTTTGATAATTTTTTCACGCTTTTATAAAGAGCTTCAATAAAGAAATAGTATATCAATTTGAAAGATGAAGGCTAAAAATGATGGAAAATGAAAACTCTAGGATGTTATGCAAATCGCGCACGCTTTTCGGGGTAAGCATCTCATTTCAGACCTGATGATGACCGTCACGGTCGAAACCGGTCGTAGTAAATAAAACCTGTGGAACATACGAAGAACTGTTGCTTGAGTTGTTTTAGACGGCGTTCCCCAATGGTAAGCTATAACACCTAAAGTTCATTGAACACATCTTTTAACCAGCTCCGTTTTCTTCTTGAGGTTACGTTTGTCTCTCCTCATCAGAAGGAATAACAAGTGTGAAAAATAGTGACATGACTGGGACTGGGACTCGAACCCAGGTCTCCCTCTTTCCGGGCAGGTATTCTAACCACTGAACTACCATGCCACGTCTCTTCCACACTGTTTCTCCTCATCAGCATTGCATTCGCAACATTCTCATCTTATTGTCTTTCATTTGTTCTCCTTTCCATCCATCAATCATCTCTCCATCCACAAAATAAATTTGAACGCTATGTGCGGCACGCTAAAAGCTAACTCACGGCATGCAGCAAAGCTTGGATCCGTAATTATCTTACAATTAGTTTAAATGATAACGCTCGATTTCTGTTACGCTCCGGTAGAAACCGTCGAACCTGTTCTTTACGTAAAATAATCTCTGCGCAAGGTTTATATTACTCTAATTAAGCATACATTTAAATTAAATATTAGAATATAAATATCAATAAAGAAACAAGTAATCACAGAATAAGTTAAGTGGTGCCTTGGTTAACGGCGAGTGGTTGTGATCAGAAAAAGTCTTGGGTGACGACACTGGATTTGGTTAACGACGCCTTGATTGACAATTGAAAACTGCAATTGACGCAATTATAAATGATAAATATTAAGTATATTTATCATATTTTATTACATTTAATTGAGTTTTATCGGCATATTTGATATGGTTGTGGGAAATTGCGCCTTAGATAACGACACTTTTGGTGAACGGATTATCGCAGTTAACCAAACCACCACTGTATTAACAAATCAGTCGCAAGTCACCATTCACAAAGAAGGGAGGTGAAAAACCCGCGAAAATACAGAAGAAAAAAAGATTAAAAGTAATTTACAATGAAAAGCACTTCAAAATGCTCAGAAATTTTTTTCTATTGAAAACAAGGGAAAATCCAAAATAAACATTGAAAAAACACTAAACACACAAAAATATCATTAAACCATTATATTAAAACAACTTTTAATTAACGATGGCTATCTAGACTAACTAATAACTAAATATGATAATTACAGCCAGAGCCAGAATACGTAGTCTTGGTCAGGGACAATTAAAGATAGATACGGTTTTGCTTCCCAGCAGTGTTCTTTCCACCATTCCTGTGCATAGTCATATTTTATCTGCAAACATTTGTTCTCGTTAGTAATTTTCCTACCTTGTATCGATATCCTATTATATCATCCTCCATTCGTCTGAAGAAGCATGCAATGGTTTAGCACATGAGGAAATGAAAGAAAAAAGTCTGCCGTAGGCGGGAATCGAAGCCGGGTCTCCCGCTTACCGGGCGGGTGCTCTGACCTCTTAAGCTACCACGACAGAACGATCTCTTCTTCAATATCTTAGGCTATGATGGGAGTCGGTGTATTCAGTTTAGCACAATCAATTTTTCTTAGTGTAACTATCAGAAAAGGCAATTATAAACCACTCCAGGCGAATGAGAGTTGTTGGTATATGTTAAGAAAAGGGCCTGTTATGTGGAATGGGTGGTCGAGGCATAATAATATATGCACGTACATACATACGTATATAAACAGAAAAGAAATGAACTGAAAAGTATGAGTGATACACTTCTCTCCCACAAGAGACTAAAACATTAAGTAAATGTCAAAAGAGTTATGAGAGAATCTGAATGAAGACTACTCATTTAATGGTTTCTAGAAAAGACAAAGCTTCCTTTGTCTATGCTAGAAAGAAAGTAGATGAGAGAATAGGTGAAACCATAAGAAATTATAGCAGAGAAGTTGCAGGAGGGAAAATTAAGCGAACTGCTTTCTTAGAATGAAAGACAAGGGATACAGAATTAATGAAATTATGATATATAGAATGGAAATGTACAGTCCGAAAGCGAATAAAATTCAGTATAATTGAATCAGGCAGAAAACGCAAAAATCAAAACAGCAGCGAATCTAAGAGTCATTACAGAGATATGCAACTCTTCCTGAGAATAGTTATACTATTTTTAGGAAGACTTTTTTAGACAAAAAACTTATGGTAGGCAGTTCTCACCTGATAATCAAAGAACTGAATACATATCAGTTTTTGGGAGTTTGTCTGAACAGGAATTTAAGAAGATAATACATGTTAAAAGTGCAATGTGGGTATAAAAACCCTGCTTTCATGTTGGTTTTGAAGGGGAGCAAATGCCCTTCCCTAAATATGGTACTGGATCAAACATTTACTGTTCAACAAGTAATCAAAAATTTAATTACTGTAAGAAAGAAAGAATAATCAGCATCAGATCATTATGAGAAAGAATATCAAAGTTGAGCTGCATGAGTGGATGCATGATTATTGGAGCAAAAGGTAATATGAGTGAGTGTTTTTAAATTTGAAATAGGTTTAAGAAAAGGAAATGTTATGTCTCTCTGTTTATTAGAGGGGTACATATTTAGAAGCAAAAGAAGTGCCTGTGAAAATCTTTGTAGTACAAATTTAGGAAGCCAGATGTACTGGTATGGCTGGGTTGTACGCTGCAGACTCTCTTGTAGGATGACAATGCAGTATTGGTTGGGGTATTGTCAAATGAATGGAAAAAATTGATAGAAAGCAAGGCAATAACTGCAGAGAGAATGTATATGAGGACAAATTTTGCCAAAACAAAGGCTACTGTAATTGGTAGTAAGGATGGATCAAATCACAAAAGTTGAACATTTATACAGGGAATATTCAAATGATGAATTTTGAAATTATGATGGCATCTATTCATTATGATGGGGATAAGAAGATGGAAAGTAAGAAAAGAAATGCAAAAAAATGCCAAAACCGGTATAAGAGATAAAACATGAGGTATTGTTGAGAGGTAAAAATGTGTGGGTATAGAAGAGGGTTGGCACCCATGACACCACATTTAAACAAATGTTTCAGGAAGAATTTACTGGTAAATGAATTCAATTGGAATGGGTTTGATGAGAAAAAGGTTTGGAAAATATTTGGAAAGAGAGGAGTTGATATATTTTATGGCATTTGAGAGTGCAGATAAACCCAAAAGACAAGATGGAGAAAAATATAAATATGACTGATTTTACAAGGAGCAGAGACCAGAGGAAAATTAATTCAATAATAATCAATGGCATCCTGAAGGGAGGAGGCATAAAAGTTTAAAGAATAAGACGAGGCAGGAAAAATGAATGCATGGTAGAAAAAAACACCTGTATGTGCTTAGGGGTCAGATGTGACCAGAATGGATGTTTAAAAGTATTATATTAGTATTATTTATTTAATGTTATATATCTAACGTAAATTCTTAAGTTGATTCTTATAGTAGTAGTACTGTTCATAGTACTTCTTCAGCCGAGGTAATTTCGCATGTATGCCCCAACTGGGAATCGAACCCGAGACAGCTTTCACTTAAGTCTAATGCATTGCCCACTTGGATATCTGTTCGTCTTGATACTTATAAAGTTTTAATTTCATACTTTTCGATTTTTTTCTTTGTCACGCATTTATTTAGCGCGTTGCCGCAGTTAGCTCTTGTGTCTTGGTTTCAGGATAAATGTATATTATCATAGGTTAATACTGGTTGATTTTAAGTGTTTGAAATGTGGAAATCTTATCCTTAACCATAGTACTATCAACCTTACAATCCTAATTGATACCACTCAATCAGAAATCATAGTTATTAAACCTCTTTCAAGGTAGAATGACAATGATCAGATTATCTTTTCATAAAATATATATTAATAACTATTATAGTAATATTCTCAAAAAATGAATATCGAGATAAACATATAACAGCAAAAATATTACAACAGTTTGAATATTTTGCCAGAGATGAAACAAACTGCCTCTTATTTAAATAATTACAGATAATCAAGAATTAACGAATCTTTAAACTTCTGCGGTAAATAGCATTTCAGGATTCCATCCAAACCACAAAGGCCACCTTACGACTGATGAAGGAACTTCGAGAGGCGCCAATTAATAAATTAAATTCATTTCTTACATACTATTACTGGCAGCGTAAAGAGACGGTTGTATTTTCATCAAAATATAGCAAGGACTGATTTTATTACATTATACGAGCTCATACCTCTCGATTACTTTTCCATTTTCATTCCTGATGACGTATCATTTCTTTGCAGACGATGGTGCAAAAGAAAGTGAAAAAATAACAAGAACAGTACTTCATTTTTGTCGTCTAATTGGTTTCGTTCAGCCATTAAATCTTTTCCTAATTGATTTCAAAGACGTTCATTCACGTTCACGATGATATCACAACTTTCTTAGAATTTCGCCTCACAAACCACAACGATTTTCAGCACCGAATGGCGTACGCTTGCGACGCCGGAATCAAAACTGAGAACAGTTTTATTGATAATAAATACGATGAGAAAAGCTTCGAAGAGAAATGTATTTAGAATCTAAAGAAGTGAAATTTTGATACAGTTGGTCAATGGCAGCAACAAATTCTGCCTTACCAGATATATTGTCCTTTGAAATCCCGCCTCAGTAAGTTCTGGTTTTGACTGAGTTAGTATCTACAAAGAGTGAAAATGGCGGCTGATGGTGAAGCTTCTTGTGTCTGTGACCCAAATTTTGCAGTGATTTGCTCGTTTCTTGATCGATTTGCGGAACCATGTGGAATAAATCACCCAGATTTTGCAGATCTCCAAGATATGCTGGAAAATTCACAAGAAGGTGAACGTCTTGTAAATTTTACGTTTTCCTCTTACTGTTGACAAATGACTTGAATGGTTATTTTGTTGAGTTTGGTCGTAGTTGTTCTTCAGATAATGCTCGTAACAAGCATTAAAATGTTAGCTGCTGCATGTATCTCATATTTTTAATTCGCTAAGGAGTGCCGTGTGGGATTCTATTCTGCTGCGAACTGTTAGAACTCGGTGTAATGTTTTTGACAGAGAAATTTGCAGATTACGCCGCAAGGGTAATTTACCGACCGTGCTGCCGCCCGTATGACGCTATCTTTATACATATAGTATATGTAAACAGTTTCGTAATTTACCTTTTTTTGAGAGTTACGGGTCCACGGAAGGGATTTAAATATCTTCTGAACATAATCATCGGAATTATTATTTCGAAATCTGCGAGACTAATGCTTACTATGAGATATTTTGCGACTGTTCAAAGGTTACGAAAATGATATAATCGCGGTACGTTGACATTCATTACTCTTCGTTTCTGGTTGAGGAAATATGTTGTTTGCTTTGATGGATCATACGGATTGTACATTTTCCATTTTTTTAATACAAGCGTAATATTAGGAATTAGTTTCTTGTGGCCTTAAACTCATGACGCTATCTAGCGTTGAGCAAAGGAATTATTTGGAGAGTTCTTTAATGTTTTTTTTAATCAATACAAACCAAGCAACAGATTTTGCTATCTAAGTATTATCCAGTTATATCTCCGTTTTTCTAATAAAAACAATTTATCAGTTTTTCTATTTAATCGTCGATAGTATGGTATTGATTTATGCCAGTGCTTGGTTTCTGTCAACGTCTTCAGTCATTTAGATATTTTGTTTAAAAAATTTCATAGCCTTCAGAAAATTCTAAACGTTTTTCTTTGTATAGTGATGTTTATACATAGCCATTTTCATTTGAAACTGCTTTATTATTTTTAGGTACGCTGTATTGTTTATAGAGTGATCGCTTGATTTGAGAATAACATTTTTCGGATATTATAGTATTACCCTTTTTATGATCTGTTTCAATTGTGTCAGCATCCTTGAGTAAACTCCTTCTTATGATGAATTAGGTTATTTATTGTGTATTATTATTTGTCAAAAGTTTATCCTTTCTGAACATGCACGATTTTCATTTAGTTTGTTTTACTTATTCGTCGACAACTACTATTTCTGTTTACTGAAATGTAAATACCAAGTGTACACCGCACTTTGTGGGAAAGTAGTACCCTATTTGCCGTCGTATTCAATTGGTAACCATTACTTCAATTTATTATTTGATTCAGTCACAACTGGATTTTTATTTTGGTGAATTAACCTGAATACCTAGTGTAAAAGTTTTGTTAATTGCATAATGTAATTTTGACCATTTTATAAAATAAAATATAGTGATACCTTACGCATTAAAAATGCAAGTTCATATATTATAACGCTGTTGAGTTAAGAGAATGTTTCTTTTAGGTATTTTACATTTTTTACATGATTTTATACCAAAATATCGAAATAAAGCAAAGAAAGAGGCGAAGTCTTGCCTTGGAAATGTTTTGGATATTGAAATATCTCTACATATTTACTTGAAAGCATATTTATGAAAGAAGATTTCGTGAAAATAACTATCTTCTGCGATAATACGTTTCTTTCGTTAGTCTTTGCTATAATTTAGAAAAAAGTCTTTTTTCTAGTTTTGTGTTTAGTTATTGGAAATCTAACAATAGGAGACCTTTTGATCTACTGAAGTCGATAGTAATTTTATGGCAAAAAATATTTAAAAACATGTTGCATGAATATCATAACATTCTAAACTTAACTAAACGTTTATTTATTTTTATGATCCTAAAATATTAGTTATTTGAAAATACTTTTTTATAAAGAAAATCATAATTATCAGCCATCCTGAATTAAACTAAGCTGTTATTATTGTGCCCTAAAACATTACTGTTTATGTTGTTCAAATCTGATGGTGGGGATAAATTTCTCTGTAGACTACTTAGTATTGATCCATAGCCTGAGGATGGTATTTATAGCATAATATTGTACTTATTATATATTTACATAACCTGAAGGATTGAGGATTGTCTAACAATTGAATAATAATAATATTTATTTAGCCAAAGACCAGGTAATAGGTATAGGCATCGTCAAAAGAAAATCATACAAACATATGGAAATTAACAATTAGCAGACATCGCAGCAGTTAGCATGAATATTTTGAATTCATGCAGTTTTTTACTCCAACATTAATTTGCTGTAATCTCTAAATGATCTATCTACTATAAAATTAAGTACTATAAATTCACATTACAATTTTGCTATAATTTTCATCAACATGACAGTTTCTAATTCAGTAACAAGACGTAGTCGAACATGGAAGTATATATTTGGGTATAAAATCTTCAGTTGCTCTTACATTAATCAAATAAAATATTTTATTTTGTAAGCATTCAATTGTAAGACATTACTCATATTTTGTCCTCATCTCATTCAAAATTTTTGCCTTCATCTTTACCTTCAACAATTCACACTATTTGGCCAATGATGTTTTTAGTGATATACCTCACATTATTGACAGTTTTATTTTTAGTTTCCCCTGGTATTTAATGTTTCTATTGCATAAAATGTCTTCTCCCATATTAATAATTTATTAACGAGAGAATGCCACTATGAAGCTATCAGTATAAGAATGTGACCTAAATCTTGCTCGGACACTCGGTGTGTGCATTATATCTTGGATGGTTTCATTTTAGATGTAGTGCACACAATTGAACAATAGTTCATAAAAATGCAAAAAACGATGACTATAATTCATGGTATAGTAATAAATATGAAATTTCAATGATATGAATCATAGAATTAAAACTGAATCATGAGTAACTCTTTAAAATCTGAAGACTCCTTTAAAATTATTATAAATAAAGATTTGTAGACAAAAATTGATGATGTAAACTAATAATCATACATATGATTGCAGTGAAGAAAAACATGACACCCTTAGTGTAACCAAAGGTAATCTCATATTGACCAAAGTCACACTTGGAAAGCCCCTCTGACCACCATCCAAAGACAATTTATAGGACCAATTCTTAACCTTCACTTTATCCTATCATTTTCAAATTTGTAGAGATGTAATCTTATGGGGATCATGAACACTGTTTTTGCCATCTTCATTTAGCAACTTAAGATTAACATGCTCAATTCTTTTTGATAAAGAGGTATTTAAAATTATTAGAAATACTTACCATACAATAATTCAAGGGTGTCTTCAAGATCTAAATCATTTTCATGTTCATTTCCCCATTTCTAGGCCTGAGTAGTTCAAATTTTTCTCTCAACAG
>KZ309128.1:319125-387354 GCA_000376725.2 Ladona fulva | reverse complement strand
GAAAAATATCTAATATCTTTTAACAAAATATAATTTTTAACTTAAATTTTCTATTTAAAGTCACAAAAATATTTTTGTAATTTCATATCCATCTTACGGGAAATTATTGCTTGATAGCTATTCAAACTGTTTGCTAAAATTGTTGAATTATACCTCTTTTAGCGATTGTTACTCGAGAGTGTTCATTTAGAAAATTCTAATGCAGTAATCAGTTTTCTAGAATTACTATAATGGTAGTTTAAGATTTAGGAGTAACTTTGGGTTGACTTATGCCCAAAATTCTTAGAAAAAACAAAATATAAAAAATAATTGTCAATCAATCTGTGCATGAGATTGGACAAAACTAAGATAAATACAGAAACCACTTTTTCATTATCTAGTTAATCACAAAAATGAATACAATTGAAGGAAATACCAGGACCATGATGGTAATTTTTCTTCCTTTTAAAGCATAAGTGCTTTATGATAGTTTAAAAATAGTCCAAATCTTTTTCTTGAGGAAATTAGTAATAGTTACTATTTGAAGTCTTATCTTTTCATAGAAATGCATGTAGTCAAATTGTTTTTTAATTGGCCATTTTTCTTTTGTTTCAAATTATTTACCTCTTCTGATAGAATGCCCTTTGAAAAACCCATCTTTTGTTTAGTATCTTGTGATCATTGCGTAATTTCTGTTGCTTTAGTGATTAAAACAAAAACTCTGTGGAAGTTCTCATTAGATTAATCTTGCATTGGTCACTGTTGTAAACAATTTGTCTCCATTACAAAAGGAGTTTGTGCAAAAGGCTTCAACAGCAATTAACAAATGTCAAGAATAACAAGAATGAGAAATATGACAGGCATTTTACTGCAACCTTACATTTCTTATTCTTTCTGTAAAATATTTTTGTGCTAGTTTGACTAAAGAAGGTTTTCTCATACATTGGAAACCCAAGCAAACTGTTTGCAAACTTTGAATATCTATGTAACCATAACCATTGTTTGTGCAGATATTTGGTATCAGTTTAATTACAGTTAGCATTTTAAAATTATCTCAATCTGAATTGTTTGCCCATCTCATTTTAGGATAGAAAAATCCTCAATTGTTTTCACAGTTTTCTTATGTAGTTCTCTTTCATCGGAGAATACTGGAAATTAATCTCTATCCACTTTTGTTGGTTAACATTTTTAAAACAATAAGCTATGATGTTTTATTGATCCTAGGTGAAAATTGCTGTGTCTTTTCCCTCCTTGGTTTCAGTATTTCTTCAATTGCAAATTGAAACTTACTCATTTTTCACCATTGGAAGGAAACAAGAAAAAATGTTTGAAGAGGTATTAATATAATACAGTGGTGCCTTGCAATTTGACACTAACCCATCTAGTGTTTCATCTGATGTCAAATTGTGAGACTTGAATTTATGGACTCTATTTCTTATGTGAATCTATGAAAAATAGATAAATTATTAGGTCCAGTGAGTGAAATATAATTAAACAATATCTGTGGTTAGTATTTTTCTGATATCATTATTTTGCTATTTAATCAAAACTTTTTACCAACCCAGTCCAATGAAATGGCAAGAAAGATAATATATACCTAATGACATCGTATTATGCCATTTTAGTGCACATGCAATTTTTGCCCAAAATTCAGTTGTCAAATTGCAGAACTGTTGCAATTAATCTACAGTTAATTTTTGTATTTAATGGGGTTAAATCTTAGTTAAAAGGTGATTAATTTGATTTCATGATACATTGTTTGGTTAGTCAGCTTGAATTCTCTTGTCAAGTTGTAGTTTCTTGAAGTAAAGAGCAACTGTCATGTCCAAATACTTTGTGTTTGCCTTTAACAAGGCCATTCTTATCTTATTGGTTTCTTAGTTCCCTAATGTTTTGCCATAGTTATATTGTTTTAGACATCAGTAAATTGTTCCAAAAGTCAGCATTATAATAACTATCTATAATTGTCTTTATTCACAGTTCTCCAATCCATACTATCCCCTGCATACAACTGTATTCCAAACTTAATCATTCACCATTAACTACCTCAAAGAATTCATCCAAGCCAATTCTTTAATTTGGCCATTCAAGTAGTACTTTCAATATTGTCTTCATATAATGCCTCATTATTATTCTCTTCCTTTGCTACATTTTGACAAATTTTTGGTAATATGTTCCCATATTTTTGGTACTGGGCAAGTTCTCAGTTTTCTGATATTTTCAGATTTGTTAGATTAATGTTCCTCTTTTTTTTATTGAAATTAATTTCCTTTATTAAAGGTATTAAATTTATTTGCTCCAACTTTACTCTATTTATGTATGTAATCGAAGCAATAAAGTTTTTCCTTAGTCAACTTCGTTCAAACGTGCATTTGGATGTTTTCTGTTTGGGTCAACTTTGATTCTCATATTCTGTAACAGTGTTTGAATTCATAAATAGAAATTACTGTATTTTATCAAGTTAGTGAAAATCTGGGAAGATTGGATTCGACATATGCTGCTCTTTAGTTAATGATGATAATAATATCTTTAATGTAAATAGGAAGACTCCGATTGTATCCATTATTTTCTTTAGAAGTTTGCATAATTTTTTAGCACGAATAACTTTTGATTGACTTCTTCTCATAATATTTTTGTGTGTATGATTTATTATATTTTTAAGAATTGTGTTAATAAGTCTATGATAAGTATGATACTATTTGTTGAATTTTATGAGAGTTTTCCATTTATGCTTTTTGACACATTTTTACAGAGACCGCGAGAGTCTGATTCAGCTGTTATCGCAGCTTTCCTCCAATGACATGTCCAAGATGAGCGAGGACAAAGAAGAAGAAGATGAGGATTTAGAGGATTCAGCAGAGGCTGAAGCAGATGAAGTTTTGAATGAAAAACCTTTCACAGATACTGGTCAAGTTAAGTGTGAGGATGAAGAAGACGTGGAAAAGATGAATGGCATTAACAGTGAAGACTCCCAGGAGGAGCAACATAGCAAAGTGGTTGTCCAAAGGGCACAAGTCATCAAATTGGCATGTGTAAACAAAGTGAAGAATGAAGATGCTGCGGAGAAGCTGACTCAACCTGTTCCGGGGAGTGGGGATGATGCTGAAATGAGAGAGACCAAGGAAGTTAACTCTGGAGAGACAGCAGATAAAAATGTAGGAACTTTGGTTAGGAACGATGGACATGTTTCGAAGAGTGATGCCGAAGAGACTTCAAATGCAAAATCTGTGGGAGTGATCATGGAAGTGAATGCAAGTGAAGTGCAGAAAGCGATCTCCTCTAATTCTCAGGGGCAAAGTAACTCAGTGAATATAAACAGTTTGAGTAGTGAGAGTACAAAAGAGGTGGATGAAGTTCCTGAATTAGACTCTGTGAGAAAACACATTGAAGATGAAGATGTTTCTGTTTCGAAAGAGAACAATGTTGCTGTAATAAAGACTCTGGCAGAAAATTTATCATCGAGTGTAATCAAAGAAGTGGCTGCATATACTAGTGGAAGGGGGGTAAAAAGATCCTTAGAACAGAGCATCAGTGAGGAATCTTCTAAAAGAGTGCGATCAGAGGATGCAAGTGGTGATGAGGGGATAAGCAAGCCTTCTGTAGAAAGTGCAGACATCGAAGTTAGTGAAGCAGTTGAAGAACCAGTGATGTATGTGACAGGTGTTGGTATGGGGAAAGAGTGTGATGCAGGCAACACAAGAAAGGAAGGTGAGGAAGAGGAAAAAGAAGACGAGGGTAAGGATAGGAATCCTTCGAGTTCAATTCTATTAGAAGAGAGGAAAGAAGATGAAGATAAGAGTAGCACATCATCAGTGTCCTCTCTAAGACCTGTTTCAGAGAACCCTGTTGATGCAGTGAAAGATAACTCAAATGATTCTAGCAAAAGCAGTGAGTCTTTTCATGAGTCAAAGATTTCTCCTGACAAGACAAAATCACCCTCTCATGCTGGTAAAGTTGTAAGCGACTCCATGGTCACTCCCAAAGATGCTTCTAAAAAGACCTCATCCACATCAAGTAGATGGGATAGCATGGAAAGAAGAAAGCCTGAATTAGTTTCTGCCACTCACAGTAAGATTGATACAATCACTTCATCCATTCCAGTTGATGATAGCAAAGTGAAATCAACACAATCTTTTAATCTGGATGATAATCTATCCAAGCCTAGTTCATCAGTCATTGTTGAGAAGGAAGGAAAGGATAATAAATCGGGAGATGTGGAAATCTCATCAGAAAAAGTCAGACCATCTTTTCCACCTATTGATAGCAGTGACTTAAATTTGGCTCCCAGTAACAAGGTAGAAACTGCTGTTGGAAATGCAAAATCACCATTAATTGACAAGTATTCATCATCAAAGGCTTCAGAGGTGGTTAAATTGGATGAGAAGGCTTCTGAGAAAAAATGTGAAACAGAGATCAAATCAGATTCAAGTACTGTGTTTCAGAAACATCTTTCTAAGGCTCCAAAAATCAATGAAGTAGATGAAAAATCTGAACAATCTCTGGAAAATAGGTTGAATTTAGGCGAGAAAAATGTGGAACTATCAGGAGTAAAAACTGGTGAAAATCTGCCAGATTTTTCGAAAGAAATAAGAATTTCACAGATGTCAGATTCTAAACTGAACACTTCTTCCATTCTTGGTGAGGAATGTTCAATGGTAGCTCCTGCATCACATTTATCCATGCCCTCAGTGGCACTTAGTGATAATGTTCATGTGAGTAGATCTATTGAGGAGGCTGCATCCACCTCTAGGAGACCTCTGGGTCATTTAATACAGCCTATCATTTCAGAGGTGAAGGATGGTAGTAAGTCTATGGAATCTAATTTTGAATCCACCAAGGTTTGTGCACAAATGTCCAACACCACTGACAGCTTGGAAGATCCTACTCCACAGTTAGTAACCCACACAGGCCATTCACCATCTAAGCCTATTGCTGAATTTTCTGTACCAAGTCCTGTTTCAACATCTCCAAAATCTAATTCTCCTTCAATCAGTGGAGAGGCCACAAAGTTAAAAGTTATTGAACATATGACTGTAAAAACCAAATTGGAGGCTGCTTCTCCTGGAGATGCACGTTTTCAGGTACCCAAAGTTACTGAAGAAGTTGCAGGCAGTAAAGAAGAGGCTAAATTGAATCCTCCTGAAAATGAACTTTTTCAAAAATCAGAAAAGAAAGCCAAAAATTCGTCAGAAATAAAATCTCCAGCTGTCACACCAGAGCCTTTGAAACAAAAAAACACAGATTCTTGTTCTGGTGAGGCTCAAGTTTCAGCAGATGATGTGGAAAAATCTAAAATGAAATTGGATAATGTAGGATCAAAAAATTTGGAAACTAGCAATGTGGCTGAAAAGATTTCCTTAAAACCAGATGGAAGGGAAATGATGGGGAAATCAGAAAGAATAGGAAATGATATTTTTAAAGGAGAGCAAAAAGAGCTGATAAAAAGTAAAGAAACGATGGATCAACCTAACAAACCTTCCACTTGTGATGTGCAGGAATCAGTTTCACATGCGAGTAAAGAGTTTCTATCTGACCCATTGAAAGATTCTTCATCAAAAGACATAAGTGAAGGAAGTAAACCAACTTTTCCTTCCAATAAACCAGAATTGAAAGAAATGGTGGAGATAGAAAAAACTCTTTCCAATACAAAGAGTGAGGCAACGGATGCGTTAAAGAATTTATCACATGTTGTTGGCCAATTTTCCAAGCCTGAAGATGGCAAAGTTCTTCGAAGTCCACATCCATCAACAAAAGGTCCAAATTTGTCTGAAAATTCCCACTCAGCAGAGAAGAGGTCTATTGATTCTAAAGCATCATCTTCTGAGATGTTTAAAGATAGCTGTAAATCAAATGAAGAATCTAAAATTTTGTTAGCTGAGGTAGAAAAATTGCCTAAAGTATCATTGAATCCAAATGATAAATCCGTTTGTAAGGATAGTATGTCAGGTGACAGCTCAAATACTTCATTCAGTAAAAAAATAGAAACTGTGGATATAGCCTTTAAAAGTATAAAAAACTTGGAAGGAAGTGAACCCAAGCTTCCTAAAGTTTTGACCACAGAGGTAAAAAGCCCCTTAAACAAAGATACATTATCCATTGGGAGGAATAATGAAGCAAAAGATCAAAATATTGTATCAGCAGACCGAAAAGTGGCTAGTTCCACAAAAATTGAACCAATTAATTCTGATTCATTAGCACAGCCTGTGTCTCAACAGGCAGGCAGTCATGCAGATTTGACCAAAACAACTCATGCAGTGGAAGCATTAAATTTGACAGAGAAACCAGTTGCTGCTGAAATGGGAAATGAAAAGGAAGAAATACTGGAGAAACCATCATTTATAAACAAAAGAGGTATTGAGATGCTACAGAAAGATGTGAAAGAGACATGTGGTGAGAATGTGATTAGCAAAGGAACCAAACATGAATCTTTGAGTGTAAAAGCTGGAGATGAGCATCCACCTCATCTTGAATCTTCAAAGGAATCTAATGAAGGTCATGACAAAGAAATCTTCCTCTCATTTTCTGGGGTTAAGTCTAGTGATGCAGAAATCCCAGAAACTCCTCTCCAGAGTTCTCCTGTTGTACATGGTAAAAGTAAAGGTTCTAAAAGTGTAGATAAAGATTCAATTCCTATTTCTAGTAAGTCCTTGGTAGAAGAAGATAAATCAATCAGAAGTAAGCACAGCATTCAAGCTGGGAGTCCTAAAGAGCAATCAAGCAAATATGAAAAGAAAGCAGAGTCAAGAGTTGCTCCATCATCTAGTAAAGCAGGGGGTGAAATAAAAGGAGGGGAGAAGAATCCTAAAGTTGATCCATTACTTGAGTCACTTCCTCCTTCTGGCAATGAAAAGAAGAAGCCTTACATTGAGCACTCCGAATTCAAATCAATATTATCTGTTCCTAAAATTTCAGACTCATTCTCTGCACCTATGCCTGCTATAGTTCACACCTCTGCTGTTTCTTTGACCGATGTCTCATCTTTTCAAAGTAATATCCCTTTTCAAGATTCAGATTCGAAAGAAATGCACAAGAGTGACTTGGTGGTAGGCATCTCTTGCACTCAGAAGTCAAAGTCAATCAAAAGAACGTCACCCTTACCATATGCATCTCAGGATGACAAAATTTTGGCTGCACATTTGAAATCTGAGACCGAGTCCATTAAGGTTAAGCGTAAGGGTGGAGAAGATGGTTTGAGATTGCATGAGGATAAAATAGCAGTGCCCTCCTCATGTGAAGGCCGAAAGGAGACAGATAATATTCGCCTTCTGAATAAGTCCATCCATGTGGAAGGGAAATATCCAGCTTCAGTAGATAAACTCAGAGATGTTGGAGAACTTCCGGAAAAGCGTTTTGATGTTTGGGAAAGATCTCACAAAGTTTTACCAACAATAATTGTTGACTCTCCAAACAGATCCAGGCCTGATGTTGATAAAGTCCAGGCAGAAAATCTGTGTGAAAAAAATTTATATCAGGAAAGAGAAGAAGTATCAAAACCTCACATGGGAGAAAGAAAGTCAGAACCATTCTTACCTAATGTTTATTCTACAAAGTCACCATCACCAAAGTTGTGCGAAATCCCAGCATCTCAGCATGTACCCATTCAACTCTCACCCAAAGCAATTCAGAAATTATCTATTGGGTCTTCAGATAAGAAGTCTGAGCTCAAAATACCAAGCATTGGTAAGGACATCCATGAAGGCATGATATGCCCTCCAGCACATAAGGTACTTAAAGTTCCAGAGATTGGACGGAAATCATTAGAAAGTGCAATATTGAAAATGTCTGGACATAGCGAGGCTTATTCTCAAGGTATAGAGGGCATTCCAGACAAAAAAGTGCATGATGTAGAAGATTTTTCTCAGAAAGGCATTTCTGCTAGGTCAATGAAACCAACTATGGCTTTTCATGGGACTAATCCTCTGGAGAAGATAGTGGAGAAACTCTCTGGAGGAAGAGTGACAGGCTTAAGTGGGACATCCACTTCAGGAGGGTTGCCTGTGTCTGAATCTCCAGAAAATCTTATTACTAGGCCATCAGAAGGTTGTGTCTCAGATCTGTCAGCAAGAAGTTTTCATGATCCACTAATTGCAAAGAGTTTGACATCCTTTGATACTAAGACAGAACATGGTTTAATGAAAGATAAACATCACTTGCAGAAACCCTCCTCCCAGGATTTATCAATGAAATCTCCTTCAGAAGCCCCTCTTAGAATCAACATAGATCCACAGCTGCAGTCATCTACCTCTGGAGATATGATACCAATGAATTTAACATCACCAGGGTCTGTGCCTGCAAAGAAAACAGGTCAAACAACGCCTCCAAAACTTTGGAGTATTGAAACAATTTGTGCTCCAACGCCAACGGAAAGAGTTGCCCCATCCTCTGCTCCTGTCCACATGATGTTTGGCCCTCAGTCATATGGAGCTGCCATTCCTCCCTCAGCTCACTCATCTCCTATTCCCTCTGCAGCTCATACCTTTGGAGCATCCAGGCTGGTCCCATCTCCTGGAGATATGCCCACCAATCTAAGTTGTGGAACTTCACATTCACCTCCTACTAGGCAACCAACCCCAGCACATGCATCTTCTATAATTCATGGCCCATTTATTCCATGTGATGACAATTTGCCAAAGAACTTGGCTGTACCACATATATCTCCTCCCAAGAGCCCTACCCCAAGTGAAGTGACAAAAGGATCAGAAGGTCCTCACATGTCAACCTCTCCTTCATTCCGTCCAGCTAGTGACATGCATCTGGTGGGAAAAGTGAAGTTTGGTGTTGCAGATATGTTAAGTGAAGGTTATGAAAAGTCATCCAGCAGTCTGGCTAGTTTCCCCAAAAACCTTGTGCATAAGCCCTCTGTGCCAGTGGCAGAGAATTTAAAGAAAGTTGAATCAGAGTCGAGTGCTACTGATCTTAGTAAAGGTGCTGAAATAATCTTGTCGCCTTCCAATTCAGAGACTAATGTTAGGGAAACCTTGCTTGGATCGGACCAATCTAAAATGTTGAAACCCCTGAGCAATTCATCATCTCTTGGGTTAAGTTTAAAGAGTGGTGGAAAGATTTCTCCAGAGGCAAAAGTTGACAGAAGAACTATCATTGATAGTAGTACAGCATCCAATAAAGGAAGAAGAAAATCTGTTGAAAGCATCACCATGGGTATTATGTTAGGAAAGCTTGGGAAAGCAGAAGGGAGGAAGAATTTGACAAACCAGAAGGCTGAACCTGCAGTCGAGACATCAGTAATTAATTGTTTAGGTACTGACACCAAAGTAAGTGAGGTGAAAGATGAAGTGAAAACTCCCCAAATTCTGTCTAAAGGACAACTTTCTACAACACTGTCGAAAATTGAAAAGGACATAAAATGTGATACGAAAGCAAAGAAGACTGAAAAACCACCCTTGTGTGGTGGAGTTATGGGTAAGACAAAGGAAATAATGTGTGAATCAATATCTGAAAAGGGGAAACAATTTGAAACCCCAGGAAGTTCAGTACCTCAGGCTATCATCGCTGAGGTAACAGAATCAAAAGCTGCTCATGTTTCAAAAAGTTTGTTACCTTCAATAATTCAGCCATCTGAGAAGGTTGCAGTTTCTACAAAAACTGCAGAAGTTATCAAAGAAAGTCATTTGTTGCCTTGCATAACTGAAATGGAAGAAAAAGTTTTAAATCTAGAAATGGGTAAAGAAAGTGAAGCTTCAAAAGAAGTCAGTGCCCAGCCTGTTGAAAAGGAGATAAAGTTGGAAGAAATGGCTAAAATGGCAGCATCACCATCAGAGACTTTAGTTTTGGAGGATAAAGATAATCAACTTGAATCAGATATTGAAATCAAAGCAATTAGGGAAGAGAAAGCTGACAAAGAGATGGAGTCCAGTATGTCAGTTGCTATGGTTGACAAATCTATGGAAATAAAAGAAGCCAAAGTAGGTGAACTGTTATCAAAGAAAGTAGTGGAAAAGTCTGAAGAAGCACAAGAGACAAAAATTCTTGAAATGAAGGATCTTATTGTTGGAAGCAAGGAAAAGGATGAGAAAGTCCTAGAAACTGTAAAAGGTCTTGTTTCCAAGGAGACTAAGCTTTCCTCTGACTCGGGGAAAGATGAACCTGATGAAAATATTCTGCTAAATGTGGTGAAATCCCCAGAAACAAAGGAGTCAAATCCATTTGTCTCAAAGGAAAGTAAAATTGATGATGTAGTTTCAGTAATTGAGGTAAAAGAGACTGAAAGTGAAAAATTAAAAATTGTTGAGGTCAAGCCAAAACTATTGGAAAATGTTGAGATCCCACAGGCTGCTGAGAGAGAAACAGATTTTTCCAATGTTCAAAAGGAAAAGTTATCAGGGGGTGAGCCTACCAAAATGGCAGATAAGCTAGAAAAAGTTAAAGAGAATGTATTTACTGAGAACAAATCTAGCATCATATTGGAATCAAAATGTGCTGAAGTCAAAGGAGAAAAATCTAAAGAAATTACATCAAAGGAAGAGGCTGAGGTTGTAGAAGCAAAACCTATAGAATCAAACAAAGTCGAACTTGCCAGTGATGGATTAAAAGTTGCAGAGGCTCCAGTAGTTATGTCATCCGTTGAAGATGTTCAACATCCCAAAATGTTAGAGAATACCGAAAGAGAACATATGGAAAGTAAAACTTCTGTAGGGAAAAATGAAGAATTGAAACCTTTGAAAGAAGAGAAAGGAGTAATATTATCTACAGAAAAGGAAGTGAGGAGTTCAGAGCACAAGAGTGATGAGTTGAAATCAAATGAATTGGAATTGTCTTCCAAAGAAAGTAATGTGCCTGAAATTTCACATAACATTGATCTAATTATGGCATCTGAGGAAAGAAGTGTCCCCAAACATTCAGATGACGTTTGCAAACCATCAAAAGTTATTGGAGCCACAGAAAATTTGGAAACAGCCGTGAAGGAAAAAGAAATCTGTGTTAAAGATGAAGAGAAGATAGGAATCCCATTGATGATAGAGGAAACAAGGAAGGAGAAGGTGGACATCCAAGGGAAGCCGTCTGTAATTCAAAAAGTGGCAGAAAGTGAAGTGGTCAGTGTTATTGCATCGGTAGAGAAAAAGGAAAGTTTAAAAGAAGCTTCACAAGTTGGTGAATCTCCTATTATTATAGAAAAAGATGCCCAGAAAGATGCAATTCCAGTGGTTTCTGAAATAACTAAGTCAGAAGATGAGCTAAAGCAAGAGAAAGAGCCTTGCTCTGAGATTGTGGAGCCAAAAGCAAAAACAGAGCCTGTCCCACCATCAGGAGAAAAGGAGACAGTGGAGGAGCCTGCAAGAAAATCAGGAGCCATGAAACAGGAAAGTGATTTGTCTGAAAGTGAACTTAGTAGAGATGGAAGTCTGGTGATTTCTTCTTTGAGTCGCTCACCTTCAAAGGAAAGCATTCCAAGTATTGAGTCAGAAGAATTTGCAAAACAAGTGATGAAGAAGGAAGAGAGAAAAGATGAAAGGGAAAAGGAAGATGGTGAAGATAATCAACAAAGGAAAAAGACTAAGACTTCCTTAGAAGAAGTAAGTATTGATAAGGATGGGAAAGAATGTGAAGTTGATAAAAGAGGGGATGAGGTGAAGGCAGAAGAGATGACCAAAGAAGTGGAAGTAAAGAAAGAAATATCTATTTTGGAATTTAAGATGGATGACACGGAGGAAGAGCTGACTAAGATCAAAGTGGCCGCACCTGCAACAGTTGCCAGTTTGATGAATCAGATAAAGGCGAGCAAGAAGGCTGCTGAGGAGGCATTACAGAAGGCAGAGGAGGATGATGACGACAGCGATGGAAGAGACGAATTGTGTATTTTTGAGGATGAGGAAGAAGAAGTATTTTCAAGGCCTGTGAGTGTAGGGCGAGGGAGAGGTAGAGGAGGACGCAGGGGTCGTCGAGGGCGAGGGGGTCGCTGGATGCGCAGAGGGAGGGGAGGCAGGGGATCTGGAATGAGAGGACGTCCACGCCTCCTTGATGGTGAGAGAAGTACCCCAGTTGTGAGGGGGAGTGGCAGAGGTAGAGGAAGAGGTTAGTTTTCAAATTGTTTTCACCTTATGCTAGTTTACTTTCAGTTAATTTTTTTATCAATTTTCTTGTCACAACCTCAATTTCTATTACAATAAGTATATTGTCTTCTTATTTTCAAGAATCTCATCATGTGTGGACTATTTTCTAGTGGCATCGTCAGATTCATAAATACCATGAACTAATAACTGTTCTGTTAAAACTATGTAGATAATACAGAGAAGGACTAAGAGAACTGATCTGTAATTTTCTTCACATTTTGGTGTTCATAAAATTCATGTGTTCATTTTTAGCAAAAAAAAATATTCGGACGATCTGGTGACTGTTGGATCTGCAGAAATTTGAATCATCCTGTACCACTTTGGGAGTACTTCTGCTAAAACTAATACCCATTTTTATATTTGGAATTCATTTGCCTTTTGTAAATCTTTTACTGTGATTAACTCTATTAGTTTCATTAATAAACTCAACTGATTGGCGGGTAACTTTGTGGTATTCCATGACAAATATGGAAGAAATAAAAAGGAACCACTTTTCACAAATGAACCTAGTTCCTAATTTATTTAAGAACAACTATGCAAAATACCACAGAACACAATGATTAAAATACACGACATGTTTGTATTTTAATCATTGTGAACATGTCGTGTTTCTTTTGCTTTGCTGCAGGCCGAAAATCTACAGAAATTCAGAGTCTGTTGGGAAAGGAGGAAGCAGTGTCACCTCCCCGTCATTCCCTCACACCATCTCGGTTGGGGTCAGATGGAGACTTTGGTAGCCCTCTGGAGGATGGTGGCCTTGATTCCCCATCAACATCTTCATCAGCAAATCCTGTGAGACAATCAAGACGTATAGCTCAACTGAAGCTGAAGGAGGAAGCTGAGAGGAGGAAGCTAGAAGAAGCAGCTCTGATTAGACTTAAAGAGGAACAGAAGAGGAGGAAAAAGTGTGAAGAAGTGGAGGAGCTGTACGAGGATGATGAATCTGAGGAAGAGGTGTGTAGATTATTTTATCCCATCTACTTTGTTGTTGCTGCTCAACAGTTGCTGGCAGGTGTCATGATGGTCACCAGCGATTGTTCTGGCAAGCAACTTTCCAGTGAGCAATATTTGGCACACAATTGTCCTGACACACTTTTCCTTATTTTCCATGACTTTTTAAGCTTAAGTTGTAAGGAAATGATCCTATAAATATCCAATATTTCTAAAAATCTCTTTTACCCTTCACAATTGATTTTTTAGGAATATTTTTAATGAAATATTTTGAAACTGCTCAAGAATTTGGGTTGCCATTCATCCAGTTTAACAAGTTGTTTGGATTCCATATCATAGTAAGCTCTTATATCCATGTATTAAAGTCTATAAAAATACATCTCAAAATGTTTAACTTTTCTAGCATACATTTATCACTAACAGTTGGCTCTTTTCGTCTTTTCCTGACTTTTCTTTGTGATAAATTTTTAATGGTCAAAAAGGAAACTGCTTGGAGATTTGTTGATGTTTTTGAGAACATACAGGGATTGGTATTTAGGAAGCTATCAACCTTACTAACTCTGCAAGCTAGGTGGAAATTTAAACTATTTAACCCATCTGATAGAGTATATAATGCATTTCAATGATTCCAAAATGTTAATTTATGGGATGTTTTTCTCAGCAATAAATCATTCTTATGAAATTTCTGTTATTTTGGAAGGCTTTGTATTCCATTTATGTATGAGAAATGAAATATTTTCATGATCTTCAGTTAAAAATTTCTTCATCTTGAACCAAATGGAGTGTTTTTTGTAAATGGTAATCTTATTAGTCAGAATCATTTCAGTGAAATAAGTTTTTGCTCAAAAGAAAAATGTTGGTGTCAATCCCATTGCTTTTGGTGCATATTTTGGTGTGACAAAACCTGTCATTATTTTACATTGTTTAGGCTTAGTATTGCTAAAAAAATTATGTAAATTTCCTTGTAAATCAAATTAAAATTGAATACTCAGCCTTTTCTTTAAAGTTCTTCTTCACTTTGAAATTCTCAAAGTTATCTGACAATATATCAGTTTACTATCTCTTCTCCTTTCTCTTGTTTTCTGTTGATGTTGCCTTATTGGTGCTTTGGAGTCTTCATATTTAACGTCTCTCTTTGATTTGTGGAAATGTTTCATCTGATATATCTGCAACTCAATGGAATTCCATTATTTTTCCAGTTACAAATTCTTCCACAGTCTTCACTATGAAGTGAAGTTGTCCCATTAATTTGATCCTTTCTTTCAAATAAGCACTTTTAGCCAAGCCTCTACCCAAGATAGTTCTTTCCAAGCAATGGCTTCTCACCATCTGATTGTGACTGTGCAAGATCTGCTTTACTTGATGCCTTGTTATCATTCATGAGTGCTTTTAAAAGAAAGACTGAGTGAAACATTTTCCGAGCAGGATTATTGATACTTAATTGTTTAGAGGTGTAATTGTATTCTGTAGAGCTCCATCATCTCATTGCCTCTCTATCATCTGTGGGTTTTAGATATAGCTTATATGGCTTACAAATACAATTTTATAAGGCAAATGCTAGCAAAGGAAAAGATAACATCCCTGTACTTATCTATCTATGGTGGTCATCCTTAAGTGATGTCAGATGATTTATGGAATAACCAACTCTCCTCCCTGTCAGAAAGTGCCTCTTGGAGCTTCATACCCTCACTCGCCCCCTCTTTGCTACAAAGTTATCATGGGTCCCTTATTTCTCATCTTTTAGACAAATTAGCTGCCACAACTTCTGATATAAATCTGATATACTCAAGCTCAACTCTGTGGAATGGTGACATACTTAGAAAGAAAAGAATTTTGTGAGAAAAATATATTCTGCAAAAATCATAAAGTTCTTCTGTCTTACAGACATCTCTAAGCCTTCAGATGGCTGTTAGACAAAACTAGTTGCTTTCTCCTTTGCACAAGAGAAATATATTCTGTGGAAATTACAAAGTTCTTTTCTTTCTAAATATGCCACAACTTCATTCATGTTGCAATGGTTTTGTAGTGAAATTAAAATGGGAAACACTGATATAAAAGATATACATATATGGTAAACATTCTTCAGATAAAATTTCATGTAATGATTATATAGTTTTTCTTACAAGATAAGCACCTGCTAAAAATCTCTAATATGTAACACTAAATGATCTTGAGTTTCATTTTAACGCCTAAGTTTCTTATCCTTTCTTTGACAATAAAAATTTATTATTAAATTTAAATGTAATACTGATTTAATAATATTAAAAAAATATTGGTACTTTTGCAAAATGCAACCTTTTGTGCAAATATAGGCGCTAAAAACAAATTTAATTGGCTATAACAAAATGTTCTGTTCCTTAGTGACTTTCGTAAAACTAAGTGAGTGATGTCAGTTTGGAATAACAGCAAGTGAGTGCCAAAACCACATATTTTATAGATATAATCAAAGTTGGTAATTTTCCCAAACAATGTTGTAATTGCATAGTTTTATAGGTATTAGAGGTCCGCAAAACTTAAAGGTAAGCTTTTCAAATGTTGTTCTTGTTCATAATTCTCTTAGTTACTGAGTTAGCAAGGCTTTGATGTTAGCATTTTGAATTAAAAAACAAATTTTGTTTTTTTACTTATGCCTTCCTTTAATTTCAAATAAAATAGAAAATTTAAGTGTGAAATAATTTGAATTCCCTCAAAGATGTGCTTTTTCTTGCCTGAAATGTTACTTTTTTAGATTTCTTGTCAAGTGTAATTTACAAGCTAGTAACTATTAATATATTTAAAGGACATTGAAAAGTGTCTTTTGAAGTCTATCTTAATTTCCAAATTTCTTAAATTTGTCAGTGGGAAAGCTGACCAATATTTGTTTAGTTGAAGCCCTGCTAATGGATTATAATTTAATTTAAATCAATCTTTTTCTTCCAATGCAAGCCTTTTAGTTGGCTGCATGAGAACTTGCAAAGTGCATTCATCCCTTATCCAAATTTTTGCACTTAATTCATAAATGTGTTTTTGTGTGGCTGTTTTTTAAGACCCTTTTCATTCTGAGCAAAGAAAGAAAATGTACACTGTAGCTGTTGTGCATGGCTTGTCCCTTGTCCCAACCCTTTCCATTGTCTCCCAATCAGGTTGTTAAGCATCGGAAGAGGGGTCCGAAGCCAAAGGCACTCAAGGATGACAAGAGAAAGAAGAAGAAGAGGGGAAGGAAAAGAAAGGGAGAAGTATGAATCATTCAGTTTTTATCTTGATGGAGGTTTTGCTTGTGTATACTTCTCTTTCAGCACTGTTTGGGCATTGAATTGGGCCACCGGAAAGGATGCAATGAACCATACATAACTGAATTGCCAGCATTAAATTTTGGGTCTTGTGTACATGTTTGTTACTACATTGTTTGATGAAGAGGAAACAATTCTTCCTTTTCCCATACTCTCCTTATTATTGCTCTTCCAATTCGCAGTAGACTATGGCTATCTGTTGTATTCAGTTATCAGCTACTCTATTCTTTAAGATATTCTTCATTGGTTTTCTAGTTTTTGTCTATTTAACTTCCTCTTGAAAGAAAACTACTGGGAAATTATAATTTTGTAATCAATCATATTATTCTTTTAAATGAATGATACATATACATTTAGATGTTTCTTATGTCGAACAATAAATATGTTTGCTAAAGGATATCTTCTACGTGTTGTAAAAAGTACTATACTTTCAATTTTGACATTGAGCAAGTATAAGAGGTATACAAAAAGTAATTATCCCAATGTTACCGAAAAACAAAGCTCTGTTCTAATTCAAAATCTATTTGACTATTAATCGTATTCATTTATTTATGTTTAGACTTGTATATAATCTTGGCATCTTCATAATTCCAGTGTTCTACTATTATCAATTACAAGTCATTAACCTCCAAAATGAGAATTGATCAATTAAAAATACAGTGCACCTCCCTCGTGTTTGACAAAATTGCTAAAAATATTGAGCAGGCTTCATGCATAGTTATTTGTGGTTTTCCTATAGCAAACACCAACTTTGTTCAATTATATGCAACTCCATTTCCCTTATAGTAATGCCATGGTGACAATTGTTTAATTTCCAACTTTTTTGGGAGATTTATTAGCACTTAATTTATTCTGAAGCATTAATCAATGGCCATGGTCTCTAGAACAGCATCTGTCACATCTGCTTGATTAGTCATCATGAGCCTGCCATCATGCTCATCATCAAGAAAGATGTCTTCCTTCAATAAACACTTTTGCCAAGTACAAACCATTTGCTTAGTCTTAGAATCTTCACTGTATAATAGGGTTGTCTAAGGAGTTTCTTCAGTATTTCATTCTTTGCTAAAATACAAATCCAGAATAAAATTGGAGAATCATGTGACAGAAATAAAGAAGCTGATGCCAATATACCAATATTACCTTGATAAACAAGGGATTATGTCGAAACATAAAGTAATGATTATATATTATAAATAAATAGTTTTCTATTTTGGGCCTAAATTTTGATTTCCTATTACATAGGGGAACTTGCTCTTTGGATTATCCTTGCTCTTAATTAAAGCTGTAACAATTTTTATTTTGTTTAAATATCCCAATGTTATGCCCATCCTCTCATTGTAATATACAAATATCATTTAGTAAATTGATTAGAATTCATAGTTATTTAATTACAAATGGAATTATATTCGTTGTGTAACAATACAAGACTGTAGCTTCTCTCTCTATCAGGAATTCGTGAGAAGAAGGAATTCTTTTCTTTTTTATGGTAAACAGAAAATTATTTAGAATAACTTATTGCAGGTCTAATAGACTTAGCCTCTAAGAGGATATGTATGCAGACGAATTGCATTATTAAATGGTAGAATAAAAGGAGATGCATAGCTTTTGTTAAATAAATTATAATTATACTGAACACTTTCTGTAAAGAACATACTTAAAATTATGAAGCCCTTCTGTAAATAGCATTTATAAGCATTTAAGTGGAAAGTCTTAGTGATTTATATTTATCCCATCCATTTAAAGATTTAATCAGTCTGTGTGTGCTCAAAATCCAGAAAATATAAGCCAGGTATGTTTAATATTCAATTACCACTGCATAACCTTTACTGTTTAACATAGGTTTTTATTATTTTCAAATGCCCTGAATGCTTTTAGTTGACGATTTTGTGGGGTTACTTATGCCTTCCATTTCTGATCTTCATTGGGTATCCACTAAATCAAAGAATTTTTTTTTCAACTAATGATCATCACCAAATAGAAAAGGTTTGTAACTTTCCATCAGAGCTCAATATGAAAATGAATGGTTGTATTATTGTGATTAAGTTGAGTGTATTGTTGCTATTCAAGTAATTTATAGTAATAATTGTGATATCAATTCATTTTTCAATTATAATTTGGAAAATTAGGAGCATTTTCAGGAATAATCATTTTTATGAAGATGTTTTGAATTAATTTATCAAACAAAATTTCTTATTAATTTGTTAATATTTTATTTGTCTCTATCAAGTCTACTGTATCTGAGTGTACATTAGAATCCAGATGCATAAATTCTTTCCTCTAATAAAGTTTGTTAATGTTAATGTCAGAAAGTATTTTTATCTGTTAGAGCATCATCTGTGTCACTTTTTAATTTGGTTTAATTATCATCTGTCGCTTTAAGTGATTTAAAATTTTTAAAAGAATATAACAAGGAAATGTGAAGTTCTTCAGTGATGATCATAATGATGCTAATCAGCATGATTCTATTCTCTTATGACCTTTATTTACAGTATATGGGTTCCATGTCCAATCATGCTTTACTTGTTTCTTTTATTCACATTTCTTTGTCAGCAAAACTGTCTTTATGGTAATTAAATCAGAAGTATATCCTTTGATAAAAAGATTCCTAGAAAATATCCTTTAAATGTTTGCATTTACTGGTATTTTATTGGTTATTCTAAGCGTAAATAAGTGAAATAATGGGACATGAAATTCTTAGTTTTTATAGCTTGAGAGTCAGATTTAAGAATATATTTAGTACTTATTGATGTAAAATTTGTGAGACACTGCATATTTATAGTTATGTTCCAATTTGCTTGAAGAGGTCAACGTATTTTACATGTTCACATTTTTTAATGGTTTGCATTTTGTTGGGTGGTCAGTCAAATAGTGACGAGGACTTCAGATTAGAAGGAGAGGAAGTTGCAGGTGAAGATGGGAAGAAAAAGCACAAGAAAAAGAAAAAGAAGAGGAAGAAAAAGAGAGGGAAAAAAGGAAATAACCCATGGGAATCCTCCGATTCCAGGTAATGCTGTCTTCTTACTTAATCAGCATGCATACCCTGAAATGGCATGTGGCAGTTTAAATAGTTACCAGTAAACCAGACTATCTCCTTTTCTATTGCACATTTTTTGTGGTTAAGAAGGTGTGTTTTAGAGACAATCTGTCCCTCCCCTCTCATTTTCTTTTTTTATTTCTCTGAAATGTTAGAGTTGCATGACATACATTATATGTTTCTCTAAATTTATCTTAAGAGATAAATCTCATCTCAAATCTTCTGAGAAATCTTAACCACATTCTCATTGGAGAACATTTCTAACCACAGCTGCTTTATGTTTAATTTTAGTAAATATAAAAAAATGTCACCATGTTGGTTCCTATTTAGTTCTGTGACATCTTTCTTCAAAGAGAGCTTGTAAACTTGATGCATATTATTGATAAGTTGATATTGAATGCAAAGTGTCTTTCTTACAATTATCATACTCACTGTCAATTTGTGTTGTAGAACCATTTTCTTTTATCCTTTGTTAGAAATTAATCTTAGTTGTTGATTAATCAACTTATCAATTGATAATAATGTTCTGATTTGAACTCCCAATTTTCTAGTGGTTCTTTCATAATGTCCTACTCATTAACACTAGTCAATTTGTTTCTGTGAATTTAATTTTTATATTATAAGCTATTTATTAACGCATTGTGCCTCTCTTATTAACCCATTGTGCCCAGTTTTTCTCTCCATCATTAAATTAATCGAATTAAATGAATTTACTTAAAGGTTATTTCTTTATCTCTAACATTTTTGGGTTGTCAGTATTTTTCTCTATTCTGTAATCATTCTTAATTTAAACCATTGCAATCATAATTAAATTAAAGTTAATTTGTAATATATGCTCACATGATATCTTTTGGGTGAGAAAAATTTAACAAAATATTAATGACTAAATGATCAAGCTATACACATTCTTAACTCTTTTACATGAATAATTTTAAGTTGGAATTAGTTTGTATTTATTATTTCTACTAATCTGCTCCTGTAGAACAATATTTTGTATAATTTATATATTATTTTTTCCACTTATTTTACATTTCCATTTCTGCAGATGCTATTTCATGTATCCTCCACTCCTTGCTCTTCTGGGTCGTCCACCTTTAATTTTCTCTAGGAGTTCACAGTTCCAAATTTTCAAGGGCGTTTTTTTTTGTAGATGTCTGTACCAGCACAATATAAATTTTTCTACCCTATTCTATCTTGTATGCCCTGCTGCATTTTTTGTCTTACTGTAATTACTTAATTTATTGTACATGTTAAATTGTATTATTACTACCATAAATATTATGGAAACTACCCATGCCCAACTTAAGGATCTCATACACAAAGTCTCCTAAACAGCATGTATAAATGCTCTGGCTAGATAGCTATATAGCTTGAGTAGTTGCTGGGAAAGCAGAAGACCTGGGTTTGAATCCTGGTCCTGTCAGACTTTTTTTTATGTTCCTCTTTAGAAATTTAAGGTCTCAAATTTCCCTGTAATTGTCCTTTGGTTACTTGGTCCCTATACTTCTTGTGTAATTTTGATCAAAACATGTCATTATGGTCAGGGGTGGATTTCCAGTTTGGCACATTAGCTGAGGGCCTCACTATGTTGGGAGCTCAAGAATGTACTTGATGCTTTCTTTTTTGCTTAAGAGTTAACTGTTGAAACCTTCAAATGTTCCTTGGGTCTAGGGCCTCTGACTGCCTAAATTTGCCTTTGAATATAAGTTTAATTAAACTGCTTCAAGAAAAAGCTCATTAAGTCAAACATCCAACTATCTCATCTGTCTATTAAAAGAGTATTTTTTAAGATAATTCTTTGAAAATTGTTTGCCAGATGTTGATTTATATGATATTGTGTTTTAGCTCGTCTGAGGAAGGTGAGGAAGAAGAGGAGGAGGAAGAAGATGATGATGAAGTGTTGGTGTTCAAGTCAGACCACGAATTCTCTCCTGAGTCAGACCTCGAGCAGGGTCCAGAAGAAGATGTGCAGCCCACAAGGAGGGCACGCACTGCTAGAAAGGGTGAGAGGGGCACATCCCCCCATGGTTTGAATAGTTTTTATTCAAAGAATTAAGTTTCCTACCTTGACTGGCTAGAAGGCATGAAAATTCTCATTGTTTGGCTGACTGTTGCTTTAGTGTCTGTTGTGGATGTATGAAGTAAGATTTTTTTACAATTTCCTTGATGATACTCTATTCAGCTGCTTTTACTCTTTTGTGTCCTAATCTAACCCTTTAATTTTCATCTGAGAGTGGAAAACAGATTTCCTATGATATTTTGCATGGGAGAGCAATTTGAGATCACATTTGCATCCTTTTGAGGATTGAGTTATTGTTACAGCAAAGCAATTAACTTTGTTCTTTGCCAGTTCTTAGGTTGTTATTCTGTACTAAGACATTTGAATTTCCCTCTCAAAATCCAAATTTTGTATATCACTAAATGGCATTTACTTGTGGAATATGAAAGAATCATTTTCATATCAATGAAGGAATTTTAGATAAAAGTGATAAAAGTCACCAATTTCATCTATTTTCCTTTGTGTTTATGCAATTGACTAAGTTTCCTAGGATTTCTTTTAACCATAAATTGAATCTTGACTGATAGCTACCATATTTTCCGGCCCACGAGACACGTTTTTTTCTCTGTGAAAATTTAATCTAAAATTGGCCTGCATCTTATGGGTTGAGGGTAAGAATTTTTTCTGAAGTCAGGAATGAATAGAATGACTCTTGGGTTTTATCATCTAATCACAGCGGAAGCCTTTTCAGCAATTCAGCTTTTGTTTCATTCTTCTGTAAATTTAAACACTTTTACGAATATCATTTCTTTGTTTCACTAGTAAGCAGCTTACATTCCTGTGTGTTTAATCTTTGCTTTGTTCTCCTGAAAAAACATGGTGTGTCTTATAAGCCAGTGCATCTTATGAGCCAGGAAATACTGTAATTGATATCCATTTCATTTATGCACAACACAGTAAAAGGAAATTTATGTATTTATTGATAATATACTACTCATCTGTGTTCAATCATTGGCTGATTAAAATAAGAATAATTAACAATGAACAAACACAATGTCCATTCATAGAATGGACTAGAATTCAAACCTAGATCCTCGTGGGTTAGCACCCTAACTACTTCTTCATTGTGGTTGGTCCCTAAGTTCCACATTTTAATCTCTTAAGGATTTAAAGATAAAGTTCCATTATGCTATCCTGTTAATAAGTTATGAAATAAACATGAGAAAACATTTGAAAGTTAGAAAGTGATTAAGGAATTTTGGGAATGTTTAGAACTCATGTGATGTACGAGTTTGATGTTAACTCCCTTTTTTATTCTGTTTTCAAATGACACTCTTATGTGTACCCAATTTTTTTCTCACTATTATCATTAGCTTGAGAATTTTCAAAATGCCCCACCTCTTTTTCAGTGCTTCCTTATATAACTCCCACACACCCATTCCCCATCTGTCTTTTCGATCAGTGTTTTCTGTCTCTTGCGTGAATTGTACTTATTTAAGAGTACTATCAAGCTCTGCAAAAACTCTTTCTTAACTGCTTTCTTTATATCTACTGTAGCATCCAACCAACAGCCAGATATTCTTTCCAAATTTCTACTTTTACGTAACTATATGCATAATGCATGACTATTTAGTAAACAGTTTTGTTTTCTCCCATACCATTTGTACCCTATTTTGTGAAATTTAAGATGATTTTTTCATGAATATTTGCTAACCATGGATTATTTAGGATTTATATGATTTTTCCTGGTACATTTTCCTCTCAAAACAGAATAAATATGTCTCCAAGTAATTAAGTATTATTTTGACTTAAGTAAGAAAATGCTCTTGTAAATAAAAACACAAGTGGAGATATATAAGCTATGAGAAATGCATAGTTCACATTTTCATGAGTACAGATATTTGAGTTTATATTCACAGTGGCCCTCTGGGAAGCCTCTAATACAGGAATGGCAATCCTTTTGCAGTAAGAGTGTCAATCACATAAACTGTTTTGTAGGATCGAAACTAAAGTCAATTTGTTACTTAGTTATAATGGTTGAATGTAATCCTAATTATTTCTGTGAATTGAATGCTTCAAATTGAGGTTTCATGTGACACAAAATATAGCACTTGTTTTACATACTATGGAGCCAAACTGCCATCAAATGATTCATCCCTTCCCTTTTCACTTGTGTGCTCATAACATATTGAGTCCTATTCATTTCGATCTTAAAGTCATTTTCTCTATGCTTTTTCCTCGATTTCTTTTTTCCAGTTTTCCATTCTTTGCACAATTTACTTGTAGGTTTGCCTTACACATTTGACTTCTCTACATCTTTGGCCATTTGAGGCTTGTTTTATTAATGCTTGGAGTAAATGAAAATTGAATCTTTTGATTGATTCTTCTTTAGGAGAAATGGGCATGAAAATAGTCTGACTGTGACTTGAGCCCAGGTCTCCCAATTGCAGGTTGGTTGCTCTCTATCGAGCTATCATACCAGAGCATATAGACATGCCATTATGGATTCTTTGTGCACGCCTTTACATGCAAAGTCACTTTTAACCTTTTTCTTTGAGTTTATCTTCGAGGGGGCTCTAACCATCACTTTGTATTGCCAGTGCCCCTATGAGGACATGGCTGTGAATGATACCACTTAGTCTGAAAACGCATACTCTCCTACCTAGAATGCCTCTCGAGTTAAATTCCTGGCCCTGTCAGACTTTTTCATGTCAGTTCCTCCTTGGGAATTTTTCTAGGTGTACATCTTTATGTGCAAAGTCATCTCTTATCCTTTCCCTAGTATTAATTGATTCTGTATTATGTGCAGAATTCCCTGCTAGTGGCTATTGGTTTTGTTTTTGGCTTATTTTGCCTGATTTACTTTGTTGCCTCTTTGTAACCATGGAGTTGCAACTGTGATTCTCAGAAGTTTGAATCTTTCATTAGGAAAATCTCTTTGGAGAAATTAGAAGAGGTACATGTGGTGTGGTACACACTTGTGATGAAATTGTTCCCTAATGAGGAAAAGTATTTGAAAATTACGCATAAGAATTTTATAATGTTAATGAATTTTTAGTCGTTATTCTTTTCCCAAATAGTTTCATGTCTTCAGCAAATGTGTTAAGTGAAAATAAATGTAAAAAATCAGCAGAATTGTAGAAGCTTTTCTTTCATTATAAACTTCTTGGCTATATTGGCCTAATCTTTTGATTTAATTGTATGAGACTTCAATTAAGTACACTGGAATCTCTCAACTACAGTCAATTGTAATTGTTGATGACATTACCCAATTTTATTCATAGTAAATGATATCCTCTTTAATTTTATCATTCATTGAAACAGTAGAGTAGATGGTTGTTGGTTTTTTGTTTCATTCATTATTTTAAGTTAAATGTTCTAAATTGTTAAAAAATTATCCTGACTTGAATTTAGTCAACCTAAGAGATAATTTTTGCTCATATGCTTGCTATAGTTGCAAAGAGGCTTACTTCAAAAGTTATACAATGTCTTTTGCATCATCAACAGCTTCTGTGCTGTTAGCAGTTCTGTCCATTTAAAAATTTTGGTTTTTTTCATCATGTAAGATGGATAACAATTATTCAGTATGTAATAATTCTTTTGTTCAGTGCAAATGCATTTTCAATGATTTCTTTATAAGTTATATGTTAGCGTGAATTCAAGTGTTAAATTTTAATGGTTTGTTATGCTTAGAACCTTGCTAGTTCAAGACTGTGTTAACTTGCTTGCGTATATATATTTGAGATGGATTGATAATAAGTTGAAACTAATTTTAATTTTAAAATGTTCCTGAGTTAATCATATTATGCATGATTTTGCTTCTCATCACTGATGCATTGAATGTGTGATAATTCACCCCTTTAATAGCCACATCTTTAGTTATGAATGTGACATTTTATCCTAATTTTATAATTTATTTTCTTTTGTCTCACATCATGACTTGTTCCAAAAATTGTATAAGGGTTTTTTACCTAAAGAAGCAGAAAAAACAATTTTCAAGAGATTTGCATAATAAGGGATATAAGTGCACTCTACTCAATTCCCTGCCCAATTTTGATGCTCCATCTGTGGTAATTTATTTCCTCTGGTTTCTAGATACTATTCAACAAGTTTAAACAGCTCTTGAGAACGATAGGTAAAAGAACAAGTGGCATCATCTTGTAGATGAAGTCCTCCCAGGTTGCAACTGGGTCATTGCTGCAATAAACGCTGATTTTTCAACTTATTTTTATGAGTTTTGCCCTATTATTGTGACTTTTTGTCCATGTTTTCTGTCAGTTTGCATAATCCAACTTCTGGTAATAAAGGAAACATTTAAAAGAAATATTTTGTAAGAAAAACATGTCAATCTCATGGTGAGTTTAATAGTCATCATTAGTTATTCGAAAAATTCTCCCAATATCTGTGTCATCTGTTCATAGGAAAGAGTAGGAATGTTAAAAAAATGGGTTTTCAGGAGTTCCATGTAATGTTGATATGTTAATAGCAATGGTTTCCGTCATTTTGAGAATGGTAGATTATGCTTCTCTCTTGAATTTATTTTTTCTGCTGATCTTAATTGGGAGCAGTTTCCTTAGTTTCCTTGTTAAATAAGCAATGATGTGAGATTCTGAATACACTGTACTGTGGATGCTCAATGTGAGATGCATGCCAACTTATAATGACTGGTGCTTACTAACCATCGGCCAATAGGACGCTCCAGAAAAATGAATGGGAATGTTCCCATGTCATTTGCATGTTCAGCCAAGGCCAAGGTGAGGAGAAAGAAGGATGTGGAGGAAGAGGAGGAGGAGGAGGATGAGGAGGAAGATGAGGAGCTGATGGACAAGCATTCATGCCAGAAGTGTGGACAGCATGACCACCCAGAATGGATCCTTCTGTGTGACAAGTGCGACATGGGATGGCACTGCTCATGCCTCAGGCCTCCATTGTTCCTCATCCCAGAAGGAGACTGGTTCTGTCCTCCATGTGAACATGTGAGTCGTATTTGTATGCATTCTGGTTTATCCTCTCTTAGTGGCTTTCCAGGCTTTCTTTTATCATTTATTAAAAAAAATTAATGGCTAAATCAGGAACATATCCAGGGTTGTTGCTTGAAGGGGGGGCTGAATTAAAGGAACGTAAATTAATTGTAATAAAGGCAATTGTGCCATTTTGTAATACCATCTAAAAATGGAGAAAATTTAACTTCAAACTATTCCTATTACTGTACACAAAGTTTTGGGCAAGTTTTGTCATACTTGTTGATACATTTTATGTTCCATTTTTCATCATTGAGTCTAACCTACTTCATTGAATTTGTTTCAGTTTGCATGTGGTTGTTTTGTCAATTTTCAAGTCAGTGCTAGCTCATACTGCTTTATTGGTATTTTTTATTTACTGTTTGACAAATTATTATGTTTTGAAAAGGGTATGTAATCTTATCTTTGTAGCTATTTTTAACCCTTACTGGAAGATAAATTATATTTACGTACCATTTATTGTTGAAATAATTTGAGGCATTACTTTCCGAAAATCTATATTTTTCTAATTGGAAAAAAATATTTTACTGTAAAGATAATTGGAACAATGATCATGGCTTCCAAGTGTGACAGTGATGGTAATGAAAGGAAGAGGAAAGCCAGAGGACTGTCTCCTGCTGTCGATGAATTTGATTTGGGCATGGGAATAGCTTGTCTTTGGGAATTCTTTCTTTTATTCTGTGTCTTTGGGAATTTTTTCTCGATTATTTTACATTCTTTAAAAATATCTTTGTGATATAGTCCTTAATATGGTAACTTGTGGGCTTCTTTTACTGTCAGAAAGTAGAAAGTTAGAAAGTGTAATTGTGGTGGCCAGTCGCTGATTCAATAGAGAAAATTATTGAAAATTAAAAATTTTCATTAAAATCCCAACCCTGAAAAGTTTTGCATTTTGGTTAGAGGTATGAATGAAATCAATATGGATACTTCTTGTATCTGCTGTCATAGAGGATGCAGTTTTTTACCTGATGTAATTCTTTCAAAATTACAGAGCATTGTAATGCTGAAGGTTACAATTTTCATTTCAATCCAGTTTTGATCAATAAACTACTATAATGAAAATGCTTTAATTAAGAAAAACACATTGGTCTATGTAGTGAAATCCAAAGAAAAGTGATTGCTGGTACCGGTGTTATTGGCATGAAATACCTACATTACTCAATTCCTTTTAAATTCAAACAACTTTTTTTTGCAAATTTTTTTAGCTGATGTTACTGGGAAGATTGCAGGATAAACTTCGGGAATTCGACCGCTATGAGAAAAAACGAGAGATTGAAATTGATCGACGCAAGCAGCTTATAATTGAAGGAGCTCAGGAATTAGCATTGCAAGAAGGTAAGGATTGGTATTGCAATGAAAATGTTCAACATTACTCTTTTGGTGATTCTTAACTGCCAAATATTTTTGGTTATATCAACAGCATTAAATGAATCATCTATCATACTCTTCCATTTCTTATCTTTTGTCTTAAATATCTTTTGTTTATCTCTTTCTCTTGTTTAAATTGCAAATTATATAATATTCTATCTGAATATTATCTCAAGAATAAGCCCTGTCACATCATCCAGGTGCTCATATTTTAGCCGTTCTCTTGGGCCTATATCACCAATCAGTACCATCCTTATCTATATTTATTGATTTATTTTCTATATGACTAAATTTTTAACTTACTTTTTCTATATCACATGCTTGTTGTTTTTCTTCTTCCTTTTCCATCTTAATTTTTGTGACTCTTCTCCATGTCAATCATTCTGCCATTTGTAGGCAGGCCTTCATCTCTTGAGTTCTGTATATACTGCCATTGAGAAAAGTGCTGCAAAGAAAAATGTTTGCAAATGTTTTCCTCAAAGTAAAAGCTTTTTGTTTCACAGTTAAAGATTTCTCTTTCTTTCAAAAGCTTCTTTTACTAGTGAAGTTTTTCACTGCAGGTAGGTATCTGTCATCATGAGTAAATATACAACTTGGGTAATAAACTTGTTTTAACTGATCTCTCATTGTTCTGGCCCATTAAGCACTTTCCTCTCACTATTGTGGTACTTAAATTAGGTATTGGGTTACATCCATAGTTTAAGTTAGAGTACTGCTTAAACACTTGCTATGACTGATTTTCTTACCAAATGTAACAAATAGATAAGTACCTGGTTGAGTGGAAGATAGATCTAATGGGATAAGTCCTCTCCTGAAGAAAGGGTCTATTCATCCTTCTGATCTGACCAAGTTTAAGTTTTACAAATGAGTGAATGCTATTCCTACTTAAATTGACTCATGTGCATACTGGTGGTAAAGAAGAGAAACATGTACAGATGGGACTAAGGAAACTTATACATCAGACTGGTGAGAGCAGCTGACACTGGACTCACTAATAACTTTACGTTATGTTATTCTAATTATACCATTTGTATCATAAAGACGTAACTGGAGTATGCCAGCACTCCAACCCCAAGGTCCCTGGTTCAAGCCCAAGATAATCAGAATTTTCTGGTTAGGAAATGGTTGTGTGTGCTCATCTTCTGTTACTGTTCTCGCCTTTCCCCATAATTGTCCAATGAATGGATGTTTGTGAGGGTACCAGAAAATAAATAAAATATTAACCCTTTGAGTGCATTTGTCGACTCCACGGTCCACGTCCACGGTCTGTAAAAAACGTACGACAATTCGAATCAGGCTAAAAACACATGCACTGCTTTAAGGCAACCTTCCTTTATTAGTTTAAGGAGAATTTGTTTAAACATTTTGTCCAACAACAATATTCTGAGTCTAAATGCAATAGCACTAATTTCTCTCCAATTTTGGAATGAATTCTGCTCAAAAATGAATTTTTTACCCTTTTTGTTATAGAATTATGCAAAAAGAAAGAGAATACATTTGTTCTCTAGCCCAGCGCATTTAACTAAAAGGGGCTCCCGATAGCCAAGTGGACAACCCATTCGACTTCAGTGAAAGCGGTCCCGGGTTCGATTCCCATTGGGGGCCTATGTGCGAAATGACCTAAGCACTTTTAACAATACTATACTATACTTAACTAAAAGTTTGAAAGAAAAATAATCACCAGAGAGAAATTTCTAAGAGTGCGCCTAAGCCGAGATAAGGTCCTCTCGAACCAGCAAAAGTGATGCAATAACCTAATTCTTGTGACCATACTCCTCGCTATCTTCATTTTCATTTTGTGCTCTTTACATATTTTACCGTTGCACACTCAATGGATACTACCAAAGTATTATTTTCACCAAAGTACGATGTAAGCAATAGCAAAAGAGCTACAGTGGAGAAGAAAGCAGACGATGCTGCGTTGAGAAAATGCTTCATATCCCTTGAGATGGATAAGCATGAGAGATATCGAAGAAGTGTTTAGAATAGTCATGAGTAGAAGGTCAGAACTCAAAATTAATTGTGATACAAAGTGGGATGAGAGTGTGGCACCTTACATTGCAACTAAGCACTCAGCAACGCATCAACACCAGATACGCTACGGCGGAAAAACAAACATCCAGTGTTTTTCCAGTCAAAAATCTTTACATATACTGCATTACGCAAAGAGAGAAAACGGGAAGCTCTAGATTACTGATTTCTGGGTGCATTGTCATTGAGATTTTCAACTGTGATAAAGAAGCATCACAAATACTGAAAATATGTTTATGAAGGCAATGTGAGGAAGAGGGAAGAGAGGGCTGAAGCGCAAAAATAGCCGGTCGATAGATAGGCCTGTGGCATTTTTCGCACATACCTCATGGTATGGGCCTAAAAGGGTTGGCTCTCTCTAGTTTCTCAAAGAAGTTGCTTAGTTTTGAGATTCAAAGTCCTTGGTATAGTTCCAAATATTTTGACAGTAAATTATTATCGAATATACACCGTTATTCCAGTATAAACGTAGGAAAACATACAAATTCGGAAGGTAAGTAATAATTTTAATAAAACAGCATATCATCAAATGGTACTGAATACTGTAGAATATTCGTTTATTATTATGAATTATTATTATCACCCAGAAATAAGCAAGAAAAAGAAGATAGAGGAAGCAGAAACAAACGTAATTTTTCCAGAATCTGATTCTGAGTATGGATCCGATTTTGACAATGATGATCCAGCAGGATCGTCTGAAGACGACGAAGAAAAAAGCAGAGATTTCATCCTGCAGCAAGTCCAGCATCAGGAACATACATCTAGAATAGATTTCCTTTCCTGACTGCAAAGAAATGCACAGTGTCATTGGCTTAGAAAACTTAGCCCCAGTTGAGTGTTTTTAAAGTTTTTTCCCAAGAAAATTTTTGAAATTACTGCCAAAGAAATAAATAGATATGCGAAAAGTAGGATTACTGAGATGGGATCCCTTACCCAAGATCGAGGTTTTTGCAATGGAAAGATGTTTAGGCAGATTAGATTCAATCTGTCGTAGCTGTTGAAATTGGTATGTGGTAGAGCATAAACCGTTACTTGCATTCTACTTACAAGAATCGTTTTGGCTCTTCCAGACACCAGGATTTAATGAAATAGTTACTTTAGGTACTTCAAACATTAAATTTAGATTTTTATCAGAGGCAAAAGAAGCATAATAAAGACATTAGTTTCTTAGAATTGCAGTAAAAAATGTACCTAATTTCAGACTCATTTTTTCATGGGTATTTGACATCTCAAGTGAAATGGGTGTTTTTTTCCTTGATGCACTTAAAGGGTTGATATTGTAATTGAGGCACGAATTTCATCCCAGTCTTTACTTAGAATTGCATTCTGAGTAGTTGCCAGATTTACCCAGTTAGTGTGTAACCCATTTTTGTGATCTCAGAATAATTGGAGAAACATATATTAAAGAAATTCTTAAGCAGAAAACCAGCATCTTGATGATTTGAAAGCCCTTCCACCTAACTGAAAGTTGGTACACTGTGATGGCATATCTAAGGCTCATTGTTTCCATGACTCATGGAGTTGGCAGATTATTAAAAGGATAATAGTAAGCGATGTTGGCAGATACAAGGATGGGGAGCATATGTTGTCTCCCCTTGATGACTTTTTAGTTCCAGCTATTTGCCCAGGATATAAGAAGAAGCTTGAATTCATATCTGATTGTGAAGTTTTTTCCATGATCATTATACATCTACTGCATTCATTGCAGAAAAAAAAGGAATTTAAAATTTAATTGGAGATGAGTTCATAAGGAAAATGCCCCCCCCCCCCTGGCAAGTTTCTGAATCTGCCCCTGGTTAGCAACAAGTCTTAGTTTTGGCATTAATTTCTATGGTTTCATCCACTGTATCCACATTCACTGTACTCAAACTCAAGAGCACTACCCCTGTAGGTGAAAGTATTTTCAAGCAGGCCAATCCCATTGATGGCCTGTGTTATGGGTTCATTTATGCTCATAGATTTTCTTACTTCCAGTTTGGAGTATATGCTAATATTTCATGAAAAAACAATAAAAACCCAGTTATGAAATTTTGCATAATTTAGTTGTTTTGTACCAGGCTAAAGAGTGAAATTGCCAATTTCATAATGTTAGTCAATAATTGATTTTATATGGCTGTAAACATTATTATTGAAAGCTTAATGACAAAATTCAAAGGATATTTTTGATGAAATACATGCTTTTCACGTAGGAATAGGGTCAAATCTCTGGATTTTCTATCAGTTGGAATTGAAATCATCAAAAGAAAGGAATGAAACAATTCTGAACAAAATTTGTAGAAGAATAAACTCCTCTGTAATAGGTAATCGTTTGTGGTAATCTATCATGTAGAATGGAGAAAAGACCAAGTGAAGCACAAGGTCTTTTCTTCAATATAAATCTCTAGACCTTTTGACCATCAAGAAATTTTCATATTCGTTCTTCAACAGCTACTGATATAATTTAATAATTAGGAAGTATGAGGTAGTATGCCCAGTCTGTATTATTATCATCTGCATCATAAGAAATAACCATTGTCACCAGCATATACTTTGTTATGCTCTCATTTTGGATGCTTTATATATAAATGAAATCCCTATTGTTGATAGTGGAAACCATCTGGATGTTTGCTAAAATGTAAATTTTTGTCCACTGAAAGTTATTTTTACATGCAATTGTCATGTGAGTGATCTTGGTGAGACTTATAATTGTTAGATCTTTGCGGCAATGCTTCTCAACAGTGTTGCTTGGTTTTCTTTCAGTTTGATACTATACCAAACAGAGTAGGTTTGCAAACTATTTGAATCTGCTTCGTTACTGAATGTGCATTTGTAATATGAATTCGTAAGCATTGTGATAGAATGACAGCGTAATACCATCTGTACTTACAATTTTGAAGTCTAGTTTTGCTAGCAGACTTGCATTGGCAGGTCCTTTTGCTTATTTACCGTTATATACTCTTTATGAGAAGAAAATGATGAGTGCTGTCATTCATGTGGAACTCTTTGCGTTATTTCTCCTAAAAATATTTCTTGCCAACTTGGCAAATTGGAGGAGATTGTGACTCGACTCTTGAAGTTAGTTGCTTAGAAAACCTCATTAGAAAATTTTGGACTGGACAGAAGGATGTAGGGTTAAACTCTGCAAGACTGCATTAGAATTAAGCATCCTAGAAATTACTAGACTGGAGAGAAAAAGTTAAGACCCTTGCAATGATGACAGTTAAAGACTGAAAATTGCATCATTTCTTGTCCAGTCTGAAATGACTTATTTCTTGGGTTCAGATGATCAGCTGGTGATAGGTCCAGATGGCTTCCCAATCATTAGGGGAGCTAAGAAGAAGAGAAAACAGAGGGACGAAGATGAAGTAATTAAGAAGAGGAGGAGGAAGAGGGATTCTGTGTCATCATCATATGAATCTGGTGAGATAAGCTCACTATCCTCTGCTAGCATTTTGTTACCTACGATTAAAATTTCAGCTTTGAGTACTTTTCAGAATCCATGTCTGATGCTACAGCATTTTCTCAAGTTGTAAACTGCACTAGATATTACATTTTTTTAACAATAACTTTATTAACATTTTGACATCGATGTATGCATTTAAGCTTGAGATGTGCTCTAAAACAATGGCTCTTCTTACTTACGCCAGTTTCTAGGAGGGTTGTACCAAAGTCATGATCACTCTTCATCTGTTAAGAATTTATAAGGAATCATTGGTTTTGCTAATTTATAGTTAGTCCCATAATTGGATGTGCTTCTGGTGTCATTTAAATGGACCTATCCTCAAGTCTCTCAATAGATGTTAACAGTTAATACATTTATGCCAGTTAACAGTGTACTGTTCTTGTGAGAGAATATTGTTGTTCCAGAAATTCACTAGCAATTGCAAAATGTGTTTGGAGCATAATCATGTTTGGTACATGAAGATGGATTCATCATTTCAAGCAAGTGATACAAGAATAGATGATCAGTAACAGGATATACATCAACAGCATCCACAGAAGACAAGAAGAGGAGACTTGGTGCCCTAAACTAAGAATATGACCATATAACAATGAGAGGGAGCTGTCTGCAAAGAGAGTATCAGGAAAATTGCACCATAGAAGCATGAGTGTATGATGGGTACCACTTCTAACTGGATACTTAAAAATCTTTCCTGCAATTGCTGCTGGGGTACAGTTAACAAGGTGGTCCACTAGACTTTGTTCTGTGACAATAAGGAAGGACTGAAAAGGCAGATTTTAAAACAACTGAAGATATGAAAGAATCATATGTTACTACTCAGCATTGGAGTGGACTTTATTTGACAAAGTTGTATTAAAATTGCCAGAAGGATTATAAAAATCTTCAATTTCATAGAGTTGGAGATTTTGTGGTAATGAAATCTTTTCAAGGCATTTAAAGGATATTTTTCATGGGACTGTGTACTCAGTAAGCAATCAGTGGTCATGACTTTCAGCGCAACCCTCATAATTTCTTTCTCACATTAAATGCTGAATGTATACTTACATGATTGGAGGTTGCATTGGTTAACTGATGGCTTTGCCTACTAACAATGTACTAAAATAACCATGAGTTGTTTGTGCTTTTCAAATGGACTTGGGAAGTTTATTATGTCTAATTCATGAGACCTTTTTCTTCAGGTTCATCTTCAGGAAGGTCATCCTCTTCAGAGACAGGTGTCTCTCGCTCTGTCAGCCAGTCAGAAGAGAGTCAGTCAGATTCAGAGGAATCAGAGCCTGGATACCAACTGAGGGCAAGGAGACAGGCACTCTTTAGCTATCGCTTTAATGAGTATGATGACCTCATTAACTCAGCTATTCAGGTAGGTTTTCCTTACAACTTCTCCAATAAGAAAGATATTGATTTGGAATGGATATGGAATAATCCGATTGTTAGCACAATCTGACCCCATGAATGTATGAAATTGGCAGGTGTAGATCTCAACAGACAAACCCTGAGGCTATTTATTCTACAGAATGTTTCCTAGTTCTTTTTATGTTTTGAATTGAAAATTGTTGAAAATGACCCAGTTTTGCTCTGGCTCTCTTGGAAAATTTTTCAAAGTTCTTCATAACATATTAAAGCTTGTCATACAATTGTCAAAACTTCCATATATATTGATTTAGCTCTTCAAGCATTTGCAGTTTGCAATTTCATTTGTATGGCGTATTTGCCATTCATCTCATCACTTCTTTCTTGAGCTGGCATTGTTAAACTTCATTAAGAGACTATGAGTGCCTATATGGTTATGTTTTGAATCAGTACTTCTCATTCTTGTCCTTTATAGTACTCTTACCTGTTTACTAAAACTTTGCAGTACACTTAACTAAAAAATTTTATTGGTTATCTGTTAGTAGTTGATGATTATTTTGAGTTCATTATAACTCCACCACCTTATTTACTGTGACTGCCTCTCTTGTGTATAGATTGAAATGATATATTTTTTATTGTAATATCGTACTTACAGCTTAAAATTGTCTTAAAATTGTACATCAAGCCAGTATTTTGCTCTTTCAGATTTAAATTTGGTAAGGAAGATAAAAATATGTGCTATAAATAATTGGAATAATTAAAGGGAATTAATGAAAATTTGCATCAATGCCATATAAAAGATTTTCAGACCCTGGTAAGGTCTGGAGACTTTTCTGTCACCAACGTTTTGATGACATTCTCAGTCATCTTCCTCAGAGCTGAGGTGTTATAAAAAATGTGTCCTCTATAATTACCCTACAGTAAACCAGGGATTTTTCAGTGATTGGTCATCTCCAGACCAATCAGCTTCTACTTTAACCATTTGTAAAAAGTAAAAGTATGCCTTACTGGAATCTGAGGGTGCAGTAGGGTAGGAAAACAGTTATCCGGACATAAAAATATGGCAAAAGTATTGTTTATGTCTAATTACAAGTCTTTCATATACAGGGAATACGCATCCTGAGTTAAGTGAGTTGTTAAGTCAATTGTCAAAATCAATGGGAGAAGAGATGGAGGGTAGGCAGTTTAAGGATGCTGACATCTGCTATTAATCTCCTGGCAGTTACTTACATTAAGATTACTCAAATGGACAAATGGAAATAGTTATTTGAAAGGTGGAGGGGTGGGGGAGGTAAGGGTATGTTACACATCTATTTGAATAGGCAGAGTAATGGGTATCAAACCACTCTTACCATTGTACAGATAACAAATAAATAATGCATAACATCATAAATGTCTCTATGGTGGACTTGGTTGGAGGAAAATCAAATTCTGTGTAGTTAATATAACAATCCTTCATATTGTAATTTATTATAGAAAAAACTCAAAAAGAAGGAAATATAGCCATTAGTTATTACTCCAGAGCTAGAAATGAAACTGACAGCTTCAAAACAAGGTTTTGCTTTGGTTTATTCACAAATACTAAATAATGAAATAAAATATATGCATATATTGTCTGTCCAATGTCATGAAAACTTAATGTAAATCTTATGGCTTAGTGTATTTCTTATGGAGAAACAGTGCACGTGGTTGCAACTTTTTGCTTTGAAAAAGAAAGTTGGCCAAAACTGTTTTTATAAATTTTCATCATATTGTGAAAGTGATTCCAGGCAGCACGTTGCAATTTAATCCAGGTCAAATACAATCATAATTGAAGGGAAATGATAAAAGTGATACTTTGGAGAGAATTGAGAATTAGTTGTGGTTTTCTTTGAACTGATGTATTTAGACCTACCTTTCATGTACGAGGGTGGTTTGAAAAGTTCTCGGAACGGAATAGAAAAAAGGTAATTTCGTCACTGAAACTTTTTTTAGTTTTCAATGTAGTCTCCTAGTAGATCAATGCACTTGGTCCAGCGATGTCCCAATGCCTTGATCCCATCTCGAAAATGAGGTTCCTACATGCCTGCAAAATAGTTGTCAACTTCGGCTATCATGTCTTCGTTTGCACTGAATCTTCGTCCACAAAGGAAAATTTTCAGCTTAGGGAAGAGATGGAAGTCTGACGGAGCCATATCAGGCGAATAAGGCGGGTGTGGCAACAATTCATACCTTAGTTCGTGTAATTTTGCATGGCGACGGCACATGTGTGCGGGCGCGCATTGTCTTGATGGAAGATGACTTTCTTCCTTACTAAACCTGCCCTTTTTTCTCGTATCTTTTGTTGTAATTGGTCCAGGAGGTTAGCATAGTATTCTCCAGTAATTGTTTGCCCAGTGGGGAGATAATAAACAAACAGAATCCCCTTCACATCCCAAAACACTGATGCCAAAACCTTTCCGGCGGAAAGAATTGTCTTTGCTTTCTTTGTTGGCAGAGAATCAGCATGTTTCCATTGCTTTGACTGTTGTTTTGACTCTGGGGTATAGTAGTGGACCAAAGTTTCATCTGCGGTCACAAACCTGCACAAAAAATCTTGTTCGTTTTTCCTAAAACGAGCCAAGCATTGTTCCAATATTTCCATTCTCGTGCGTTTTTGATCCAGCGTCAAGAGTCGTGGCACCCATCATGCAGATAATTTTTTCATATCTAATTCTCCAGTTAAAATGTGATATACCCTTTCAGATGACATCCGGCAAACTTGAGCAATTTTTCGCCCTTTCGATCGGCGATCCTCCATGACCATTTTGTGCACTTTTGCAATGATTTCTGGAGTAATGACACATCTTGGCCGACCACTGCGCGGATCATCATCTAAGCTCTCCCGACCAAATTTAAATTCATTTGTCCACTTGGCAACAGTTGAATATGAAGGAGCAGAGTCCCCCAGTGTATTCTGGAAATCGGCATGAATGTCCTTTGCTTTCATACCTTTCTTTACGAAGTACTTAATCACTGCTCGAATCTCGACTTTTTTCAACTTTGCAAATCACTAAGCGGGAATCGCTACAGTTTTCTTCCAAGATCACTGACATGACACGTGTTTATAGGCAACAGTCGAATAAATATCACGTAAAGAACTCGTTGCGCTAGCTCTGACCTCTCATGGTGATTCCGAGAACTTTTCAAACCACCCTCGTAATACGGTCTTTTTTCATATCAAAATCTTCCCCATTGTATCCACTTTCCACAAATTTTATTATTTTTCCTGTTAAAAATTTTGGAAACAAAGGTTTTAGGGAAATCTGTGGGAATGTCAAGAATTTTCAGCAAAATGCATTGAGAAAAGTAATTGCCAGCTGCTTTTCGTTACATTTCCATGGGAAAAAACTTTACCCAAGAAAGTTTCTGAGAAAATACGTAACATATTTTCTGTTTCAATTAAAACCGTCTAAGTTTATTTATAACATCAAAAAACATTTATAATTAGAAGTTAATGCAGATCTTGGTGTCTATAGTTCGAGCAGCTGTTATCCAGCGATCACTTGTAACATTCTCATTGATCCATCACCAACAAGAAATTTCATAATTTTGAGTTTGTAAATTTTCTGTAGATAAGAGATTTTCAATAATGATAATTATTAAAATGGAAGTAATTGGAATTATCCTCCTGTTTCCATTTCAGAATTTTTTGTTCTTTATCATTGCTTGACAGAATAAATATATTAAAATCCGTTTTCCCTTTTCCTTAAGAAAATTTAGTTAAGCTTCCTTCCAAGGATTTCAATATGAAGGATTATCTTTTAGCATCATAAATTTGTTAATGTAAATATCTAAGAAAGGCCAGGTAAAATGGCATAGCAGGTAATGGAACCCCAACTTCCTATGGCTATACGCTCTGCAGAGCATATAGCCATAGCCTTTTTCAGATTTAATTTGGTAAAGAAGTTAGAAACGTGTGGTGTAAGTAATTGTAATTTTAAAAGGACATTCATGAAATTTGTTTCAATGTCAAAGTGAAGAGTGTCTTGGAGAAGAAAGTATCTTTAGTTACCCCATTATAGTGATAAAACTATTCATTGATGTTGTTATTGATATTTATTAAAATCTGGTATCTGCAGGATGAATTGGAAGCAGTGAAAGGAGCTGGTAACCAAGGGCGTGGCAAGGACATTGCAAATATAGTGAATGCAGAGAAGGCTGTGAGCATAGAAGAGGAAGAAGAGGGGGAAGAGAGGAAAGATGAGGAAGAGAAAGTCCCAGAGAAAGTGGAGAAAGAGAAGGAAAAGGAGGAAGAGGAAGAAGATGAGGATGATGAGGAAGAGGATGATGACGATGATGACGATGAAGTGGTGAAGCCACGGAAAACAGTGCTTATTCTTCCAGGGCGAAGGAAAAAGACGAGGCGGCTGAACAACCTTGAATTAAGTAGTGGTGATGATGAAGCTGAGTCAGATGAAGACTTCTTAGGGAGCAGGTAAATTGGATTTTTCTTTTTTAGTTATAGATTTTCTTACTTTAGAACTTTCATCAGTTTGGCTTGTTTTCTTATTCATTATTGTTTACTTTCTCAAGATTGCCTTTTTTTTTGTTAATGATAGCAGTATCACCTTCATCAATCTCACAAAAATTAAATTAGGTCAGAAAATGAAAAGGTAATTAAAGAAGGTATTCATTTGGATGACATCAGGAATTCATCAGTCAACTATGAATGTTTAATAATTACCAAATAAATTATAAGAAAGGCAAACCTTAGATTCAAAACATAATTTCTGGTTTATAAGATAAAGCGTTGAAAAATCTGATGCTGCAATGATTATTTAAGCTCGGTTCTTTTGTTCTGCATGCTGTTGCAGCTTGAGGTAGTTTCTCTTTTGTCATGGTTCTTAGCTTGGGATTCCATCTTAGAAGCATACCTAGCAACAGTTGCTACATTTTCTTGAGTAAAAACCAAACCCAGACTGAGAAATAAATTACCCCAACCAGTTCAAGAGTTGCTACTAGAACAAAACTAGAAGGTATCCAAAATTAGGCTTTTAAGTTGAATGAGAGCAAATAATAATAATAAGTTTGATATCCTAATTTTTATTGTAAAACTGCTTGCTATGAAATTAATCTGGACAACTTATTAACTTAGTTTAATTATATTGGTACCAACTTAGGAACTATATGAAAGTATTCCTATATTAATAATGTTGAATTAATGTTTATCTCTTAGTGACTCTTTTCCAATATCAGTTAGATATAATGGTCCTACAAAATTGAGCATGGTACCAAAGGAAGGAAAATTGCATAGAGATTCTTAGTCTAGTCCCAGAATATTGTTTTCTATTTGGAATTTTAAGAAATATTATATATATGTATATAATTTTGTAAAACAGTAGTTACAATCAACCCATACCCTTGACAATGAATGCAATTATTATAACTGACCTCATATGTTTTCTCTTAGCAGTAAATTTGGAATTGAAATCCACGTAAAATCAATGGTAGAAAGGTGATAGTATTCTTGAATATGAGGCAATTCTCTACAATTCCAGTATTTTCGGTTGGGATAAGTAAATTGCAACTAACTTATGACTTATGAACTTTTTAAACATTTCATAATTGACCATTAATTAGGACCCAAGGGGAGGTCTAGACCTTAGACTCTCTGATAGACTTAAATATTGATGTACTTCCCAATGTTCTCTCACTCTAATTTTACTTTTTTATAATTGGATGTTTTGTATTTTGTGTTATACTTTGTAATGTTGCATGAGGTAATATGTTATGTACATGAAATGTATCTCCATTCCTGTGAAATGACTTTCATGTATTGTATACCTTGTTTAAGGAGAAAGAACATTATACTATTCTGGCAGAGGTTTACATAGGTTGTCTCTTTTAGTTCTGAGGACGAAGAAGAGGAAGAGGAGGAGGAAGAAGAAGATAGTGATGATTCAGAAGTTGGGAGGAGACGAAGAGGAGGACGCCTATCCAAAGGAGGTAAAAAGAAGAAAGGGAGGAGGCATTCTGAACCAGTACGCAGGTCCTCTCGAAACAGGATCACTCGCTTTGACAAGGAATTCAGTGAGTATTTCATTAATTCTGTAAAATTTAGGGTGAATTATCCAAACCCTTCATCCCTCCTGTTTTCTCCTGCCTCATATACTGTTCCAATGGCATTCAGGTAACTCACATGATTCTTAAAGAAGATTATATTCTTCTAGAATGTGTAGGAGAAATTTAAGCAGTGTGGGTTTACTTCCTTTTGGCCTTCTCTTCTTTTTGTCTCAATAAATCTCTAATTTTGTATCTAACACTTCTATATTTTGTCATAGGCTTTCCTTTCTCTTTGTTTATTCTTCTATACATTTGAAAGTTCTTTTGAGTGTCAGTATCATCTACAGTTTCAATATTATGCTCAATTTGAAACTGTTTGAATTTTTCAGTCCCATACTGTGTAAAATAGCATTTTTTAGCAAATTCTATCAAACTGATTTTATGTCACCTGTTAATATATTATTATTAACCATTAAAGCCTGGTGGCTAAACATTTAGCCATCAACTTTTTCTATGAATGCATTCATATTTTTAACAAGACTACTTTATCCCTTATATATAAGTAATTCACCCAGTAAGTATTGTAAATACAATTTTTATGATGGTTTGTTGCAAAATTGTCTTTAATTATTATTGATAATCCACAAACATGTATCTGTAGAGATATAGTTTAATTAAATTGTTTGAGCGTTAAAGGGTTAGACTAGACTGGAGTGTTATGCTTATTTTTTCTTTTTACTTCTGACTCATGTTCTAAGCATTCAATACCCAATCCTTCCTAGGGCCTAAGTTTTAATCGCAACACACTTCTCAGGCCTAAACTGTGATTGGTGGAATGCTGTTCATATATACTGGTGAATACACAAAGAAGGAACATTCTGAGATGTATGTAATCTAGATATCAGAGAAATTAAGATGTTTCTTTAAAACCAGGGGTTGATTTGAACCATGAATATCAAGTATGCCACTTTTTGACTCTACATGCCAAAACTCTGTTACCTCTCATTAATTATTCAATGTAGAATCTCATTTTTATGTATTTAATTTTTACCAAACTAAATTTCACCTCAAATTTATTTCTGGTCTACAGTAAAAATCACTTCTCTGAATCATTTGGTGTAACATTTTTGAAGTGATTGTTGTAGAAATTAAGCTACATAAAACTAGGCAGACAGACTTAAAGTTGTAACTACTGAGATATCTTAGGAGAGAATTTATGTACACCCTTTTTACCTACAGAATCCACTATTTAAATATTTAGCATAATACATCGCAGTGATTAGGAAAGTACAGGCAAATATTGCCATTCAACTTCATTTCCATCGATAGAGTACTAATGCATGTGACATTTTTAAACAAAGTCCCCTTGCACATTGATGTATTGCTGGCAATCAGCAGATAGTGAAGATTAGTGTTTGTATTTTGACTCCAAGCTTTGACGTATCAAAATGAAAAATTTCAGAAATAAATAAAAGGTTTCTGATGATGGAAAACTAGGTGTACTCCTTCAAATGAACCATTGGGTGTCTAAATACATCACTAGTTTGGCTATATTCCGTGCTACAATGTATTCATTTGGTAAAAAAATATTTCTTGGTATTTGTGCAGTCAATGATGAGAGTGATGAAGAGAGTGAGCCCAAGTCACGCAAGAGGCGCAGCATTGGAGGGAGCAGTGGAAGCGGCAGTGGGAAGAAGAGGCCTTTGTGGGACGAGTCTGAGAGCGAAGAGAGTGATGTTACGTGGGGAAAGAAGAAGAAAAAGTGAGCATCACAGACACACACACACACACACACACTAAGAATAATTTATATTTGAAGGATTTGAAAGATATCAAACAATACTTGGTTGCTTTTCTGGCAGAATTTGCTGATGACAGCAGATATAACTGTGGAGTATTTGCTTATTTTGAGTAAGAAATCTTACTCTTTGGCAAGGATTACTGTAAGAGAGTGCTGAACCCTTACTCATTAGATAGAGGTTTTTGGGATTGAGGATTGAAAGCTAGGATCCACCCTTGATGAAATGATATAATTTTTGCAGTTTTTTGAGAAAGATGGTTCTTGCAATTGGTACTGCTCAAACATCCTTTTCTGATTTTTTCTGCATTTTTTATCTTGACAGTAACTTATTCAATCTCCCTCCTAAATTCTATTTCACTTATATTAAACAAAGTTTATTTTCTACAAACCAAGGCCATATTTATTTATGCATGCATCTAGGGAGCTAAGTTAAATTAGTTCTAACCCATTTACACTCCCTGGATAATTAAGTTATATGTAGAAAATTGCATTGATTTTCCACTCATTTGAAATTAAAGAAAGCTATCACCTTAAAGAAAATGTGAATTTGTCTCTTAGTTGTTACTCTTGGGAGGGATTATGCCCCTTTTTGCTCTTGCCTTGAATTTGCTGCTTTATACCTATTATATATAGATGCTTCTCCAGATACATACATATATATGATACAAACTCAGAGACTAAACGAAAAGCATCACTGACCTGGCAATTTTTTTGTATAAAGATCCTGACTATCTCACTGGGGAAACTGTGACATATCAATCCTAGGTGTCATGCATTTGATCCTAGAAGGCCCCAAAAAAAGGTACTTTTTGCGATTTTATATATTGCACAGATTTTCAAAAATTTGTTTAGGGCCTTTTCCATTAAGATAGAAAGTTGAAATTCTTGATATCTTTAGATGGTATGGTTTTCTATGGCATGTAGTAAAGACTTTTCCACTAATGGTCATTGGTTAAATGCTAGGACATCTCAAATTTTGTCCATTTAATTTACATGGAGTAGCTGAAAATATACCACAAACATCTTTGGTTTGATGCTAGGGTGGTTCAAATTTTGCCCATTTAACACAGAGGGTGAGTTTTTAATAATTTTTTGAGACACTTTCCGAAAAGCTATAATTAGGATTGTGAATATAATTCTTGCCTAGGTTTTATATTCAGCATTGACCACTTCTAAATTTGGTCCATGGTTCAGGGCATGTTAAATATTCCCTCATATGATATGTACAGGAAATATGGAAATAATTTTGAGGTACTTCCTGATATGGTGTCGTCTTGAAACCCAACGCTTAGTTGCTGGAGAAGATTCTGAAATGTAATATGAATAGTTATCTCCTGAATGACCCTGTTTTTGATGCTAGGACTGTTCAAATTTTGCATATTTAAGATACACAGGTTAGCTTTTTAATAATCTTTTTAGTAATTTTCCGAAAAGCCAGATTACTGTAATATTGTATATGAATAATATTTGTGACTGTATTTTGTATTCTATGTTTTCCACTTCCAAATTGTTCCGTAGTTCAATGTCAGGGCAGGTTACATATTTCTCCTTATCAAATGTACCGGAAACTCAAATATTTTTAGTTACTTCTCAATTTGATGTCACCTTGAAATTGTAGGGATAGTTAACAGAGGAACTTCTGAACCATAATATCTAACTTGATATCTACCTTAAATGCTGATGCCAACTGTACTCATTTAAATTTACATCAAGGTGTTTATTTTCAGTTTTTAATGATAAATTTTGACCATCTATTAGGTTTAAACTCTGGTATTATTGGATCAATGCACAGGTGTATGAACTTTGAACCTGTCTGAACAGTGAGCTGAGCACTGTATCATCCATTTTTGCATGGAGGAGATTTACACTTTTGTGTGAATCAGTGTACATCTCGTTGATCACACTCCCTGGTTCATACACTTTGAGCCAATTTTATAACATCAGTTGTTAATCTGTGCTGTGGATTAAACAATATAAGACTTACAATGTTCTGTTCTGACCAGTACATGAGAGGATAAGTAAACTGTTTTAAGACCTTATTTCAAGCATAATTGTTTTATTGAAGTAACATAAACCTAAGGATTAAGGAAAGGTGCAATACTTGGCACAATGAAGTCGTGCGGCTGATCCCAAAGGAAGAACAAGTGAGAAAAATAGCGACATGGCTGGGACTCGAACCCAGGTCTCCCACATTCTGGGCAGGTATTCTAACCACTGAATTACCATGCTGTGTCTCTTCCACACTGTTAAGGGAATGCTTTGTGAGCATGGCACAACACAGTTATTAAAAAGCTGCTCCACAACACAACACAAAATTATAAAGCTGCTCCATGTAAACAGTTTTTTCACACTTGTTTTTCCTCTTTAACATAAACCTTTTGAGTGTGATATTTTGCATTTCTGCAACTCATTCGACGAAGAGGAATAAATAAGCATTGTTTTAAAATGTTTTCCTCTTTTTCAGGAAATCAATATCTATTCCAAAGCCAAAAACCAATAAACGCAGAAAACTGCTCGAGCTTGATTCTGATCTTGAATCTTATAAGCCTAAGCAAAAGAAGCCCAAGGTAAGCATTTTTTATTTGATTATTAGTTTTTTCTAGTAGCATTCAGAAATTAGGAATGAATTGGTGCTGAAGGTTAATGGATAGTAGATGTGGTCTACTAATGGTTAACCAACCACTCAGAGAGGTCTTATTGTTCATAGTAAATATTTAATCCAATCTTGGGACTTTAGGATTCCATTATTCTGCCAAACAATGATGTTATTGCTGTATTTGCCATTTTTGGTTTGTGATAATTACATGTATTACTAGTGCAAGAAGAAATTTCGTACTTATGAGAGGTGTCCTAAAAGTTAGCTTCTAAGCGACTCACACAATCAAAACTGTTTTGAAGTCAAAGAAAATAATTTACTCATTGTCTATGTTCATTAATTTATTTTTAGCATACTTTTGTCTCTCATGGAACTTTTGGTGTACTGGCAGCAGATTTTTTATTCCTAAGTCATACCAGTCTCCAGCCAGTGTGTCTCCTTTAAATACAGAGGAAATGTGGTTGTATCATTCATTCTACGAATCAGAAAGGCAAAAGCTAAATAAGGAAAGTGCCCCTCCTGAAAAGTGAAGGTGGTTGAATAGGTCATAAAAATATTGGCCACGATATTTTTGGACTGTTAAAGGGAGTTAAATGATCAATTACCTGATCTGTGAGACATTCTCTTTGATATAATTTATGTAGCTGGATTAGTCATACTTAACAACTGGAAAGGTCTTTTGTTACACTAGGATTTGTTCATCCATGACATGGTAATGTCATGGATAGTAACATTGGTAACATTGTGCCCATTAACAGTGCTGAAAATTTGAAATGAGATCAGGTCATCCAACCTGACATTGCCCTTGGTGATACCCATCTTTTAATGCCCCAGGAAAACTTATTGGAGATCAAAGGTCTGGTAATGACGAATAACTGAAAAGGGAACTGGATTCTTAATCATGAATTGTAACAAGAGAATGCAGTGACATTGGCATCAAGAAACTGTTGCCAGGATACCAAAAATGCCTTAAAAAAAGGCATTCTGGGGTCTTAGAATTTTTCCTTTCATTAGGTAATCTTAAGCTCAAAATAATCTATATATTTCAATTAATTGTTTATGAATCATCTTGAATTACTCATTGCCATTGAACCAGCTGTTTATTACTCTACTTCATCTTCTTCTTTACTGTTTTTCATGAACTCTGTCTTGGTTTGTGAAACTTTTCATAAACTTTCTGAAGCGTGGGATTTGGAAATTGGACAATTGTTTGTTGGACAGCAATGAAAGAGTATATTTACCATTATACTGAGCTGTAACTTAATTTTTAAAGGGATAGGCATGGGCTTTGGTAGATTATAGATTATCTGGTTTATTTAAACTCTATTAAGGCTTATTATGGTATTATTATGTGTACTTAAAGTGGACTATAAGTAATGTTCACATTAGGTCCAAATATTATAATGGTTTGTTAGAGTGAAAGTGAAGATTTTAGTCAATACACTTCCTAGTCCATCTTGTGTATATGAGATAAACTATAATCTTGACTTTAACTTGTAACAAACAAACAAAAATAATATTTTCAGTGGTTGTACGATAGTTGTGGAGTGAATGGGTAAGATGACTTGGCACGATAAGTCGTGCATCTAGGAAAATTCCCAAGGAGAAACGGACATGAAAAAAGTCCAACAGAACCGGGACTCGAACCCAGGTCTCCCAATTGCAGGTCGGTTGCTCTATCCGGGGAGACCCGGTTCCGTCAGACTTTTTTCATGTCCGTTTCTCCTTGGGAATTTTCCGAGATGCACGACTTTATCGTGCCAAGTCATCTAACCCATTTCCTTGTTTGTTATCCTTAAGGGGGGTTCTCCTTACATCACTTTGTATGGTCGGTGCCTCTGAGAGGCCATGGCTGTGAACGATGCCGCTGAGTTGGACGAACTCACGTGCCCAATACCTACTTAGTCTCCCAAACGGCATGGAGAAATGTTCTGGTGGAATAGCTCAATGGATAGAGCAACCGACCGGCAATTGGGAGATCTGGGTTCGAGTCCCGGTTCCATCAGACTTTTTTCATGTACGTTTCTCCTTGGGAAGTTGTGGAGTGGTTAGAAAGCTAGCTAGCACTCTGATCCCATGGTCCCAGGTTCAAGCCCTGGCTCATCAGATTTTTTGGGTTAGGGAGTGGCTGTTTGTGTTTGTAAATGATAATAATAATTATTAAAATAGATGTAATTGAGTTTTTCCTATTTCCATTAAATAAGATATTGTTATTATTATACCAGACCTAATTCTAGTGGCACCCATTGAATGCAATCAACAATTAATTTAAATGAATGAATTTAAAAAGACATCATCTACATTTTCTTTGGATTAAAATAAATAAAATATGCCTTATTTAGAAGAATAAAATGAACAAAAGTATTTTCAGTTTTATCATAAATAAGTGGTAGATGATATAAATTTTTTAAGGTTATTGATTGGATGTAATAGCTTTGTGGCAGTCCAGGGGCACCATTGGCCTTTTACCAGCCCCTCTACTAATACTCACATTTTTTCTGCAATTTATCACATCTTTTAATGCTTTGTTACAGCTAAAGTGAATGCTATAAGTATCAAATTTTTAGGAAAGAGCATTCCCTGTCATTTAACACTATCCATTATGTCTGTTTAGAAGATATTATGTAGCAGTATTTGATCTTCAAAGTTTAAGGTTTCTTTATACTCTAGACTACCTGGTCATTACTGTATTTGGACCCTTCTGTACTTGATGCCCATTATACTATGTGCAAGGATGTGTTGTATTTTAAGCTTTTTTTATTTCAAGTGCAACTCTTGGTAACTGTGCTGAAGACTTTTCCATTAAGTAACTGTCCAGTGAGAAATTTTGTGACAATCAATTGTCCAGATGCTGTGGGATTGGATGGCCAGAAATAATGCTTCAAGATTTAAAGATAAATCAAAAATTTTGCAGTTTAATTTTTGCAAACTAGCAATGGTATTAGGTTTGAGGATCTTTTTACGTTTGTTTCTTTTATCTTCAGCCAAAGCCTCGACCAATAGTGGAAGAGTTGCCTCCATCACCAGATGAGCCAGTGCGGAGGACAAGAGGGAGGAAGATCAATTATCAGGAGATCATAGGATCTGACAGTGAGGAGGTGAGCAAATTTGAACAACATCTCATTTTGCCAATAAATCCTATTTTATGTGTAAAGAAAAGGCTGAAGGCGACTTTGCATGTAAAGGTGTGCGTCTAGGAAAAATCCAAAGGAAAAGTGGACTTGAAAAAAGTCTAGAAAAAAGCCCAAAATGGCATGAGAGAGAGTTCTGGACTGATTGCTTAATTGGCTAAAGCATCTGCCAGGAAAGTGGAAGATTGCAGGTTTGTGTCCTGGTCCTGTCAGATTTTTTCATGTCTGTTTTTCCTTGGGACATTATTTAGGTTTGCATATAGTAACATAAATAGAAAATAGTGTCTGCATATTTATATAATTTACCATTTATTCATTCTCTCATGGATTCTTCTCAAGATATCATAACTTAAGAAGCCTTTTTAAGGTAAAATTTTCTCTATCCTTTGTCAAATATGCATTTAAAGTATTATTCTTCAAAATTTTTATCATTTCATACTATTTGCTTGCTTATAATTATCATCTACTTGCATATCATATAATGTACTTATCATATTGTCAAAAATTTCCCAACCCAGGAATTCCCAAAATGTATGTCAATTGCTAGATTTTTTTGATTTGAGCAGCATTGCCTTTCATTCCTAATGCTGCATTTTAACTTGTTGAATTTCATCACTTACACCTTTTGATGTCTACATTGGACCTAATTCTCCTGAAAAAGGATCATGTCAAGCCAAGTAAGGGTCTATTCTGGTCAGTTGGCTCAAAAAAAGTAAAAAATTGAATTAATTTAATAGTTTAAGGTGGTAGAATGTTTTGACAAAAGTGCAAATTGAAATTTATAAAACTAAGGATGTTATGAGCCTTAGAAGCTGGCCATGTCAGCGCTTACTGGAAATTGGTATGCTAACAAAAACAAATCAGAATACATGTCAGGCCACCAAAAAAAAAAATTACCAAGTTCAGTGATTTTGAAGATTGTCACAGCATGTTCATGTTTTTTCCAGACAAAGGAAGTGCTGTAGGTATGGAAATAAAAGACATCTCAGAAACATTTGCAAGAGCTGAAGATTTACATGGCTATAAATATAGAAAACACAATTACCATTAATAACATCTGATTTTTTTCACACACTAGGGATATATTTTCTCTATCGTCTAAACTAGAATAATATCAATATCTTTAACAGTTTCATTTGTAGCCACAAATTAAGACTAAAAAAACTTGAAATTAACTTTATTTCTAAACACTGCCATTGTCTTAAATTTCATCCTAATTAATTTCTTCTAGCTCATTCCAGAATCAGAACAGTTTTAAATAGGAAAATATTTCTGTTTTTTATGTCAAACAATTTTTATAGCCTGTAGGTCTTGAGGGTTTTTGAAGAAAAGGGTTTGGCCATTTGCAATTTTGCAATTAAAATTGATTACATATAGTATAAAAAATGTTTTTGTCTGTTTTAGCCTGCTAACTATTGCTTGGAAATACTCACTTGAGCAGCTGTTTTTGTTATCCACTTTTATGATGATTCTTGCAATGTAGAATGCTAAGTTTCATGTGAAATCTAAAAATCCCTCTATTCTTTATTCCTCTGTATATATTACTGCTGGTTACCAATATTGGGGAGAAAATGGGTGCAGTCAAAGAGATTTAAAACTATGGGTATAATTAAGATATCCAAACAATGCAACAGAATGGAGCGAAATTGTCTGGTGAGTGCTTGTTTTGAGTCTTCATATAATGGGTTGATTGGCTATTTCAGGAGGTGCTTGGATTCCAACCAAAGGAAGAGAGCGAAGAAGAGTACAGGGCTCAGGAAGATGATGAAGAAGCAGAGAAAGAGGAAGAGGAGGTGCAGAGAGAAAAGACGCCTCCCAAATCACCACCCCCAAAGCCAACTCCATCAAAGTTGCCTCCTCCTACCCCACCACAGCAGCCAGTAGCATCTCCTAAGAAAGTGGTCCCTGTAGAAGAGGTTGTTGTGGCTCCAGCTGCGGTTGTAACTCCTCCTCGCCCTACTCCTCCTTCACCCATTGTCACTCCTTCAGTCAGCATCATCCCCACTTCACCACCACTAAGAACAAAGGCTGTGGAGAGGCGGAAGGGGGTGAATGTTGGACGAAAAGTAACTCCTGCAAAGGTGAAGAAGATGAGGGCTCCCATTCCTAGTGTCACAGTACAGCCAGTGCCTGGTCCAGGCATGAGGAGGGTATTGGAGAGTGATGAGGAGGAGGAAGATGAGAGCGAAGAAGAGGAGGAGAGATCACAAGTTGTGCTGAAGGGGAAGCTGGGTAGTGGGGGAGTGGTCTCTCTTGGCCCAGCTGCAGAGCGTGCTGGATTGAGGGTGACACTTGTTAGCTCCCCTCCTCCTCAACGCCATACTATCCAACACACTTCCCAAACGCAATCTCCCCAGCAGCCACCAGCACAGCAACAACCACAACAGCCACCCCAACAACAGCAGAATGTGAATGTGCGTCAGAGCCCTTCTGTGGGAACATATGGAGGGGGCAACTTCCCTCAGATGCCTGCAAGTTCTGGAGGTGTCATCACTCGTCTTTTGCAGCAGCAACCCCAGCAAAGTGCAGCTCCTGCTTCACCGTTTTCAGCTGCTGCAGCAGCTGCTCTCAAGTTCTTCCCCCAGCAGGGGCAGGTGCCCTCAACAGATAGTGGTAATGGGATAGTGGTGAGGGGTGCTGCTCCCCCTCCACCTCCATATCAGATCCCAGCTGGGGCTGTCATTAGGGGTGGAAGAGTGCCATCCTTTGGAGGCCCGTCCCCTACTCAACAGAGACCCCCCATTTCATCTTCTGCTTCTCAGTTTGGCCGCAGCGCATCCCGTGCTCCTGCTCCTCAGCAACGCCCAGTGGCTCCCCTCCCTCCTTCTGGCATTTACAGGGGCATTGAGGCATCCAGTGGAAGTGGAGGCAAGGTGAGGCCTCAATCAGTCCCTCCTCCTCCCTATGTTGCTCCTCCAAGGCCATTTCCTTCTCCTTCTACCACATCTCACATTCCCCCTTCAGCACGAGGCTTTCCTCCTTATGCTTCCCCTCACCATCCACCCCAGCAACCCCCAATGCCTCAGACCTCTGGTTACTCATCATTTGTGCCTCCTGGCAACCATTCCTATCCCCCACAGCCTATGATGGATGAGCCTCCGTATCAGTACAATTCCGTGGAAGGGGCATACCCTCCTGATGTTCATCGTGGCCCTGCTGATGTACCGTCCCCTCAGTATGAATCAGGAAAAGGGCCTGTGCCAACGGGGCCATCATATGAGGAGGAAGGAGAGTTTGGAGGGTTAGTGTCCTACTTCTCAAGTCAAAGAGAGGATGACTTGGACTCGTAGCAAGGTGGCTTTCCTGTTGTTTAGGCTCACACGCTCACTTAAGCGGAATTTGGGATTCTTCGAAAAAGTTGAGAATGTCCTCATTCGTATTCATTTATGTATGCCCCAAAACTATTATCATTTTGACCGAGGAATTATTTTTATTTAAATTATGAGGTTCCTCTTTTGAAGATGTAATGTGTGTTTTTTGGCAGGACTGTCTCATTATGAAAGAATTCCTGAAAGTGCAATTTATGGAAAATATAAGAGGACGAAAACTATTTTCATTTTAAATAAAATTGTGGCAGATGTGGTTAAAACAATTAAAAATGTGGAGATATTACTTAATGACTGTTAGTAGTGATGTAGCAGCAGATTTGTTTTGTAATGTGAGAATGGAGGCAACAGTTTTTGTGGCCCTTTATCAAAGGGAAAGGTAAATTATTATCTCTGTTCATATCTAGTGTGATGTTAGCTGTGGACTTAAGGAACATTTTGCTATTGACGGCAGCTGCATAATGACTTTAAAGCTGAAGAAGAGCAGCTCTTCCTTGCAAAAATATCACATTAATTCATCCACTCACAAAGCAACTATCATTTTATGTTATTTTTGAAGTTTATCATCATTGTAATTTTATTATTTTATTGGATGAAGAGGTATAAAATATTTCATTCATGAAAAATTAAGATTTTTAAAAGCAGGAATTTTATATGTCAGTTTTGTACATAAGTTGTAAATACTTGACAGTGTAAAGCAAAGGGTGCAAAGCAAGGCAAGTGGCAGGGACCTAACAGTGAAGTGAACAAAGCTTACGGAAACAGCTGCGCATGGAAATGGACCATATATACAAAGTAATTCTGGCACAAATATGTACTGTAAATGAGAAGCAGAGATTTCTGAGAATTTGCTATAAAACACTCTGTGCTACATTGCAAGTTACTTGACAATGTGCACTTTGGGTGCTAGATATGGAATTTTGTGTGATGATTGTTCTTGAAACTTTAAGGAAGTGTGCTTTTGTTCTCCCTCTTTTAAGTTATGTCCCTTTCTGGTAAAAGAATGATTCTGGTAGTGCATGTGTACTGATAGACCCCTTGTATACAGTGATGTATGCTCCTGTTGCTGGAACAGATATTCATGAGGACTTTATGAGGTTGTATAGTACAATATTCATCAATCATTTTGTAGAGGGGCAATGAAAGGTTTTATCATTGGCATTTCTTTTATAGTAAAACAGAGGTGAGCTCCTTAAATATCTCCTTTTATCTTCATGCTGTAGAGGTGACATTTATTGTTGAAAATTGAAAACTTTAAGAGAGTTATGCAACACTTTCTTTATGGCAGAGAGATTTTGCCTCCTTATTCTATCAAAGAACAATGAAAAATGTACAAATTTGATTAATTTAATTACTCCAATCCATTTCCTTCTTGATTGTGAGGAAGTGAAACTTCTTTTTTGAGGCAAAATTTCTTGTCGGGCTGTTTGTATGTAAATAATATGTCGTCTTCAATGTGTGTAAAATTAATGTGTGATCCACCATCAGTTTTATCTGCAAACATTTTAATTGTATTTAGCATTTTGACTTTATAATTATTTGTTTATACATAGATACATAACTTGGGTGCAGAATGCTTCACTGTAAAAAGAGAAAAATGGATCAGATCTGTATTTTTATTATTTTTTTAATAATTGTACTATTTAATAGTAGCTGAGAAGCACATACTTATGTGCTGTGTAAATGTAGTTATATCTAATGGAAAAAGTTTAAGTTAAATATTTAGATTATCTGCTTCATTTGGTGCTCAGAGTGCTTTGAAAATAGCAAATATTACTTAAGGAAATCAGTAAATGCAGAATACCAAATGATGAATTGCTTGGAGCATCAAACATTGAGTGTGCTATGAATGTTTAATCTTTCTAACAGATTTGTATTGTTACAACTTGTAATGAAATATAAGCAGGCCCATCACATAAAGGTTGAATAAAACCAGTTTTTCTCCACTATGCTTATTATCAGAGAATGATTTGATAATTAATTTATTAATTGTTTCTGATTCATCTCTGTTTATAAACCTCCAGCAGAAATGCATTTTCTTCTTTGATTTTGCCATTTCAGTTTTATGGATTGTTTATAGTGGTTGTTAGGTGAGTTGCTCCATGTAGTTAAAAAACAGTTGTTGAAGACTCGGTAATTAATTCCTCAGTAGTTTCCCATTGAAGCTTGACTTTAAGTTTTGGAATCTCAATTTCATTGGGCATGTTTTAGTAGCAAATGAATTAATTCTAAAACAATTGCAAACCTTAAGGAAATGGAATGCTGATTTGGAAACTTTTCAGGTTTAACCAATACATGAGTAAGTATTTTCTGTAATCAAAAAATCCAATGCATGTTGTTTATGGTTAAGGATGGTGCAAATTCCAACTATGCCAACATGAAATATACATGAATATTTTGAATTTTAATCTAACTTTTAGTGGTTTGTGAAATAATTCCTCTCACTCTGTAAGTTTCAATTGTCATTCGGTTAATTGTAAAGACAACTTAAAAATTGACATTTATGTACCTCTAATGCAATATAATCAAAACTGTCAACCTGAATTACTACCATCTTCTCATATATCCTGAAAACTTAATGAATATTCCATGGAAAACATTGACATTTGATGAAAATGGCAAATGAAATATCCCCCCCTTTACAAAAATTTTGAGACAATTTGAAATCTCCTTTTATACTTAGGGCTATCTATTTTAATTCTAACAATAATCATTATTTAGATACTTTAGACTTTCCTGTGTTTCATATAGAGGAAAGTCAGTAAAAAATTTTTAAGTTGGTGTCTGTATTGTATATAAATCACGAAAAATTTCTCGTGCTTCCATGAAGACTGCTTCAGGATGTGTCCTTCTAATGAGGTTGAACACTAATCCATTAGCGAACAAAAAGAATTCACTATAATAAAGAGATGGAAGAAAAAGTTAACTTAAGCAGCAGCATACTTGCTTAAATTCACCGATTAGCTTGCCATTTTTTATGTGCAACATCATCATCAAACTTTTATGTTACTGGAAATTATTATCCAATAACACACAAGTTTGAAGGAAAAGTGACGACAGTAGCAGAAACTGCATGTTACTACATACTGTACTACTTATCAGCTTCATGCATTTCATTCCCATCATCTCAAGATAGAGCTGAGTGGTAAAAAGGGGTGCAAAACAGTTAACGTCCACAGAGCTTTTCTTATCCTTTCATCAATGTACAAAATTACCTTTCCTCATTTTCAATTTAAACAAAAAATTCCATCAAAACAGTATTGTTCATCAATTACTGCTAGCAGATACGAGTGAAAGTGAGATTTAGTGATGGCGTGTTGACATAGAGAAGGATCACGAAAAAGATGTATGGATGGGAAAATGAAGGGACATGTTACCGAAGGAAATACAGTGTTACCTTGAGATACAAGTTTAATTCTTTCCATGACTGAGGTTTAAGTCAAAATTCTGAAATCAATTTTAGCTAAATAACTGTATGCACCTAAAACAACATGACAGAAATCCTTCTGCGGCAAGGTACACTCCGGTTGAAAGCTCATGGCCCCTGCGCAGAGGTAATTTTTCGGTCTGGACGAGTCTACCTTTCAAGGACTGCATTAGAAAGGGGTTTGGGTGGCTGGGGAGCCAACAGACCAATGGCTTAGGCATATAGCTTCCCCTCTTGCTTTCCACCCCCTATGAGACCTTCCCCTCCGTTCCGCGCAGACCGGGGCCACAAGCTTTCATCCAGACTTTAAATACATGAATTGAACGTGAAAGACTTGCAAATCTGAGTGGTGGCTCACTACACGAACTGGCTGTGACGTCACAGGGGCTGGCTTGTATCTCGAATTTTAACTTGTAATTCAGGCCAAAACTGGACCTAAGTAATGACAGCTCATAGCTCAAAACACTTGCATCTCAAGGTACCACAAATTATATTGACATATCACAAACTACCACAATAAAAAAAACACAAGCCTATTTTCTTTAAGGTATAAATTCCTTTTTGAAGTAATAACAATTTTATTCCTTCCAGAAAAATACAACAATACAAAAATTAACTTGAAGGATGGATAACGAAAGACCATAACAAGTTGGTTGGGAAATAATACATTGATACAACAGGTTAAGCCATCATTCATGTGAAATGTGCACATGCTGAAACACGTGTTTGTTGGTAGAGCGGAATCGGTTCGGCCGGACAGGCTCGGCTCGGCCCGCAGGGTGAACGGCGGCTTAACCCGCTTAACTGCGCTTAACCTTGCCAAGAAATTGACTGTCGGAATTCTTGACCTACAGACTGTAAATAAATAGACAATTACATTTCACAGTAATACTGATTAAATAGTGTTTCAAGTAAATTAGTGTCACAAGCAGAATGTCAGTTTGTTGATTTATCTACTTTTTTCATCGAATAACTTTGACTTAACATTCTTACCAATACATCTATTTCCTTATCAACTGCTGTTGTTTAGTGTTTCTCCGTAACAGTGAAATTTATTTACTGATAATGGATTTCATTTCAGCCCATCATGCAGCAAACAAAGGAAATACATGGGAAAGCAGAAGCGAAGTTTTCTTATTCAAGAGAATTGTTTCGATTGAATAATGGAAAAAAAGTGGAATTTGTTATATTAGAGACAAGCAAAGATTCGGGTATAGTTTCAAGAATGATAGAGGTGATATACATATTTTAAATATCGTATTTATTAAGCGAAGCTTAAGTATGATTTTCTTTGCCAAGCTCTGCTTATTGAATACATCATGAATTTTTTAATNACTTCGAGGACATTTTAAACCTCTCTTTCAATGCCGTTATCCTGCAAAGAGATAATCTTTTTCTTGCTTTAAGGATTTGATAAATTTCGATTTTTTAAATTTCCATTCTTCGTGTTTACAAAGCGTTTTCATGCTGTTATCGATTTCTCAAAAGGTTGCTCGTTCTGTGATATTGGAAAGGAATCGGAATCTTCTTTTTATGTTACTATGACGATTACCACTAACAACGAGGCCATTATTTTGGTATTTTAAAATGTTTATTCACGAACGTTATTTGTCTATGAAATTTGATTCTGCATTGTTAAAAGCGAAAGCTGTGATGTCCAACATCTTCAAATATCCAAAGCGAATTGCAACCAATTACCCGTATGCCACTGTAATAATTTCCTACTACTAAATGTTATGCATAAAAAACCATACGCATACAAAAAATTGAATTTTACTGCTTGTATATAATTAACGGTTATAAACATGAAAACAAACGCCTTAAGAAATGCACACAACTAACTGAAGGAAATATTTACAAAGTACAGAATTATTTACATAAACTATGATTTGAACATTCATTTAAGAAAGATTCATATGACAGTCTGAAAGAGTTTATGGGGGTGGAAAGGAGTTCAAAAGGTTAGGAAGTCGATATATCAAAGAACGTCGTGCAAGAGATAATATAACTGTAGTAACATGGAGTAGAGGTGTAAGTGTAGTTGGAATCTAGTTTTAAAGTATAAACTGGTAAAATATGGCAAAAAATTGTAAAAATAATGGTATATTCTCGATATATGAATAGATCAACGTAAAAATGACAACTCTATACATCGTTATGTGATCGTCTCGCTGATTGTTTCGATAAGGGAATGCGGAAATGTCGTTTTTATTGGTAGTTGGGTAAAGTTTGATTGGGTAAATGCCTTATTTATTGGTAGTTGAAGTTACGTAATCTGCCGTGGGGTGGCTTTATTTACATTTATGACCGGAACGTATTTATAAATTTAAAATCGGCCTTTGTGATTTCATTTTTCATTCAGCTATCGGCATTGCGCCCGTCGCGACGGTTGTTATTAATTCGAAATCATGGCCATTAACATCGTCCCTTTCGTAGGGGTCACTCTTTTTTGCTTTTGGACGGACGTTGTCCCGTTGGAGCTTTCTATGCTGTCTTTTTTCATTGCCCTAAAGAAGAAGTTATTGAATCGGTTCGTTTGAGTGACAGGCAAAAATAAGCCAAGGAATACATTGGAGTCTATGAACTAAAAGTGAGCTGAATCTTGTTAGATTATGATGATTATTAGATTAAGAATGATAGAGCTTGGTGGAGGATCAGCTATAGTAAAACCAAACCCTGCTCGGAATGTTATAAATTTATGTTGCTACTGTGAACCGTGGATGAAATGCTACGTAATTTTCAATACTTCTTATGTATTTGCTTGTTGCAGTGTGAACGAGAAGTTAGGTCTTCGGGAATATAGGTAAGGAGTGTGGACATACGTTGATGATGCTGTGATATAATTTTATTCGATACTTTTTCTCGTCTTTGCTATTTATATTCCTTTTATTAGCTCTCACTATGATTTCGGAGCGATTTTTCCATTATTTTAATTAGTTAATACCATACATCTTTTAATTGGCTGACTCAATTATCTGTCAGGGTTTATTTTGTGCCAAAACTTTCTAATCCGAATTTAGCAAATTTTAATTTATTTATGCACTTCTGATCTACTTCATAATATTCTGCAGCATTTCTTAGAATAACATGCTTATATAACAGACTCTGTCATGCTTGTAAACTTAATTTATGGTGATGAATGTATGGCTGGGTATGTTTTTGGTGTCATCATTGTTCAAATCTTACAAAATTTGGACTATCTAGCTCATTAAATTCCTATCAGCCAACAAACCTTAAGTTGAATCCTTCAGTTCCTTAAGAAAAATCTGAATTTCATGGAGTTCTACAGAGTTCTCATATCAATTTTTTCTCCTAACAATTCATATCTCTTTACTGTAATAGCTGTCTTAAATGCTCCCATAAAATAACCCTTTGACTGTTGTGACTTATCAACAAAAAATATGCACAATCTTCTATATTTCAAGCCTTGCTTCTTTAAGTGGCCTTCTGTTGCTTCCCAAGCCCCTTTAAAATCAAACTTCATCACTGATATGCCCCAAGTTTTTACTTCTGTCCTTCCATTTTGAACTATTAGAAGTACTTATATATGTGACTATGTGTGGACATTCCATGACTCAAAAAAATTTTCTATTCTCCTTTTGGAAAATTCCTTATCTTCATTGGCCAGAGCCATGTTAACAGTATTAAGATATCCTCAGGCTCAGACCAACTCTGAGGGTTTCCAAATTCCACACTTTTGATCTTTTTGTTTATAATACCTATTTAAGTTTAAACCTTCAGCTGTGGAGGGCTAAGTTTTTCCTACAACTGTTTGTTGTGAGAAAAGTAAGGAGAATTCTCCTTATTAATATTTCTCCCTCTAGAGGTGCAGGCATGTCGTAGCAGGTAGTTATCCCTCATAATCCAGGTAGATCTTTTACCTAAGGAAGCAGTCAGTGGTTATTGTTGAGTACTTTTGGTTACTCCTCAATTGAAGATTTGATTATTGATCATTTATATATTTAATAAGAAACTTTAATGAATTAGCAGCCCAAAGTTCTTTTCCTTGCAGTGTACTGATTATTTGGATAGCAAATAGTTCAGAGATATCTTGATTTTTAACAATAATGGCTACTCTTATATTAAGATAAAATTGAGAGAATGATGTTTTACCAAACTTTGAATTCTCTAGAGAATAGAAATCCCTTAGATTTTCCCATTCCAGAACATTAGGGAGGAGAGGGCATTGAGAGGCAGGGGCATTAAGTTGGGAAAGGACAAGAAGGGGAAAACATTGAAGGTCTAATGTACAAGAACGTTTTTCCCCCTGGTTGCCTTAAACAAATGTACAAATATGTTTCCCACAGTTAAGGGGTTAACAAAACATATCAAGCGCTATTTAGTGGAACATCTCCATAATTATGACACAATTGTGTCATAATTATGGAGATATGGAGAATTTTAAAATTGACAAAGTCCACAAATTAGAAAAAACACAAGATTGGGAAGGAAACATAAAAAGGATGGGAAAGTTTGAAAGAAAGAAATTAATAATAATAAAGGACTTTATTCAGGGCGAGATTCAGACTAACAAGTCTCTTCTTACATCTAACCCTTCGTCATATGAGACAAGAAAAGAGAGAGGAGATTAAGGGGGGAGGGGAGAAGTCCTTTGTCATCTTTTACACATTAATTAAAATTTATCTATGTTATTAATACCAAGAATGGCTTCCTTCCTTATCAATAACCTTCCTTGGAAAAAATTGGCCCTCCAAAATCTCTACTCCCTCCCTATCACTCTGAATGAAATTTCCCCGTTGCCATTTCTAAATTAATTTCATTGACCATTGCAGTTATAATCTATCTAAAATGTTTCAGGCTGAAAGTTTCTACCCTGCTTTTCATATTACTAATAATCTCTGCTGGGGCTCCCGAATAGCCATGTGGGCAACGCGTTCGACTTCTGTGAAAGTGGTCCCGGGTTCGATTCCTGGTGGGAGACCATGTGCGAAATGACCTAAGCTGTCGAAGCACTTTTAACAATACTACTACTACTATAATCTCTGCTCCTTCCTATGTAATGGCAAAGATCAACTTGAAAAATTAAAAATGTCTGGGCATTATAGACTTGATTGTAATGACTGTAATATTTCCTATAGATGAAAGGCCATAATTTTTAGAAATGTGCTGAGGAGCATAAGACATCTTTCCTTAAGAATTCTGGAGACTCTCATTTTGCCACTCACCCAATTGATGATACTCAATGATGATGAACGCTTCCTTTGCTCCACTGCCGTATCTTTGCCATAACCCTCCACTCAAAATCTGCACTTTCAAAATTCCTGCCTAGTTTGAGTGACTAAGAGAGAGAGAGAGAGAAGCAAGTCAGTTGTTCTGTTATAAATCGCTGCTGAATTCCAGCTGCAGCTCCTGTGAAGTGAAGAGACGCCACTTACATAGTGTTGCATGGATGGACACCCTGACTTCTGAAGTGATCAAAGTGGTGGAAGACTATTAGATTAGGACAAGACCAAGTGCTGGATTCCCTGATCTTTGAATATGGCAGCTCTATTTCTTAGGGTCATGTGATCGTGACAACCCCCTCCCCTTGTTTCCCATCATGCTCTTAGGAAGAGTCTGGGAGTCTTGAGGTAGTCCAGTTTCTGGCACTCAAGAAAAATGCACAATCTGAACTTTTGGTGAAGTTAGGAGTTATTTTGTGCTAGATTATTCATCTTTCTGGATTTATTTAAAGATGTTTGAAGTTTATTTCTCTCTGTCTGACCAGTATGTAATCAATTTTGCATGAACCTGTAACTGTCCTTTTCATTACTTACCTCTTTCTATCTGGTATCAATCCTTGTTTGAACTCTTCTAACATACCTCCCCATTCTGTTGAAATTGTTTTTATTGGATCGGAATGGTTGTGTTTGGTGATTATCTGATTTCATTTTATTGTTCATGGAAGATTTTTGAAAGAAAAATCTTTCAGCAAGTAATAACCAATAATAATATGAAGGGAGAAATAAACATTTTTGACTTTTTGTCAACTTATTATAGTATTTGAATCTCCAAAACATGTCTCAGAGTTGTCAACTTCTAATTTAAAGGATTTAGTGTTTTTCTGGCATATAATGTATGTGAAATCTTTTTGAGATTATACCTGACCAGGTTGAAATCTTGAAAAGAATTCCATCAACTTCTACTTTATTGCACTTATCTTTCTTTCCAGCATGGGAAAAATGTTGTCTGACAAAGAATTCACAAAATTTGAACAGGACTATTTATTCCTAGGCAAGGATGAGATTCATTCACTTGACAAAATTGACAAGAAAAATGCAAAAGAGCTGGAGTTGAAAGGTTCTATCATAGTTAAATAGAAAAATTTATCTATATCTACATGAAGAATATTACTTTAAATTATAATACTTTTTTGGCAGATATTATTCCTTTAAAGCCTCATAACTCATCCAGCGTATACTCCTCTGATGGCCAGAAATCCTCTGAGCATTCACCAGACAAACGCAGCTCATTGTTAGAGAATCATAGTGCAGGAAAACATATCATAGAAGGAGAAAAAGGGCTCTTACCTGCAGAAGGTTGTAAGAAAGGCAGCTCAACACTTTGCTCATCATTCAAGAGGAAAACTTGCCTGACTTTATCAAAGAATACTGCCATGGATTTTTCTACTGCTTTTGAAATTCATCCCAAAGATTCAGTGTCTCAAGTGAGAGGAGAAAGTGTGTCCAGCAGGAGTTCATCAACAAAGAATTCTTGTAAATCATCCCAAAGCAATTATTCTAGCGGTTCGCAATGGGATAGAAGTGTGAAAATGTGGATGGCGGATGATGATAAAAAAAATGAATGAGAGAATATGAAGATACACCGGCCATCAAACATTAAATACAATATAATTCATAAGTACTTTAATGGAAATTCTTATCATTCAGGGATTAGCCCTTAACAGATTTTTTCTTTCTCATTTTGTCTCTACTTTCAATTCCTCAACACTTAGGAAAAACATTTTTGATAACCAACTTGTTATGGTCTTTCGTTATCCATCCACCTATATTCCTTCAAGTTAATTTTTGTATTGTTGTATTTTTCTGGAAGGAGTAAAATTGTTATTACTTCAAAAAGAATTTATACCTTAATGAAAATGGGCCTGTGTTTTTTATTGTAGTAGTTTATGATATGACAATAAGAATAGTTTGAATGTTGGTACAGAGATTTTATATGATTAAAATACTTTTACTACCTATTTCATAACTTGAAGGCTTGAAAAATATCATTACTGAGATTGCTATATAGTTATGCTTTGGAGGAAAAAGTTTCAATACAGTCATGGCAAATAAAACTTCTTCCAGCTTATTTAAATCCATATTAGTTCAGAATTAATGTTTTTGAGAGTAAATTGTAATTTTTATATCTATTTCTAAAGGCCACTCTGTGTTGCTGTAGCCTCCACTCCTCATTAGTGAGGGTGTATAAATTTATAAATCATTTGAAAATCCAATTGACTCCTTGTGAATTTCTTGCATGCTCTTCTCACCTAGAATCTTCTAAATTTTCAATGGATTATGTCTTATAATATTACCTAAAAATGCAATCTTCTTTTCTATTTTTGTACAGTGGAACCTTGAGATACAAGTGTTTTGAGATATGAGCTGTCATTACTTAGGTCCAGTTTTGGCCTGAATTACAAGTTAAAATTTGAGATACAAGCCAGACTCTGTGATGTCACAGCCAGTTCATGTAGGGAGCCACCACTCAGATTTGCGTCTTTCACGTTCAATTCATGTATTTACCTTGCCGCAGAAGGATTTCTGTCATGTTGTTTTAGGTGCATACAGTTATTTAGCTAAAATTGATTTCAGAATTTTGACTTAAACCTCAGTCATGGAAAGAATTAAACTTGTATCTCAAGGTAACACTGTATTTCCTTTGTTTCCTATTTCGAGTTTGGAGGTATATTTACTTGCTTGTAGTTTTATTGTAAGGCATTTCTGTGCCTAAGATTTTGTAAATAAGGCATCAATTATTAAATTATCAGTATTAATTGATTTAATTAACTGAGATTTGCAATGCTGGATGCACACTTATAGGCATCTTAGGATTCCTAAAAAAATTCAATGATAATGTTTAATTTGTAAATCTTAACTAACTACTTGAGTAACTAAATGAATTTGACTTATATTTGTTGGAAAATTTTCTCCCTAAAATTTATCAGGGCAACCACTCAACAATTTTCTCCCTAAAATTTATCAGGGCAACCACTCAACAATTACTTAAAAACCAAAAATGCATAAAATGCTTTTGTTCCTCAGATTATTCTTACAAACACATAATTAAGTTTAGAAAGCTATTATAGTTGGTATCCATTGAGATTATATTCAATGTAAATCTTTGATGAGTAGAATTAATTTATAGCATCTCTAGCTAAGACAAAAAATTCCTGCTTGGGACACTTAAGGCTTTTTTAAAACAAGCTGAAGAAAATCTAGCAAAAGCAAACAGAAGGGTTTCAGAGCTTACTGTCATCACATCTGATCAGGAACAACAGCTAGCTAGTTTGAAGGTTAGGATGCTGTCTATTATATGAGTTGAGGTTTGTATTAAGTGAAAACATCTCAAAGAATCTAAGGCTGCGACTAAATTGTTTACTAATGTAAAAATGCAATGCCTTCTTTTTCAGAGAAAAGACTAATTCTTTGAACTCCATGAACATATTTTTAAGAGAAGCCAAAGAAAAAATTACTCAACTGAAAGTGTAATATACTGAACTTTGCCACTCATCCCAGTTGGCATATGATGCAATGCACAATCTGAACTTTTGGTGAAGTTAGGAGTTATTTTGTGCTAGATTATTCATCTTTCTGGATTTATTTAAAGATGTTTGAAGTTTATTTCNACACATAATTAAGTTTAGAAAGCTATTATAGTTGGTATCCATTGAGATTATATTCAATGTAAATCTTTGATGAGTAGAATTAATTTATGGCATCTCTAGCTAAGACAAAAAATTCCTGCTTGGGACACTTAAGGCTTTTTTAAAACAAGCTGAAGAAAATCTAGCAAAAGCAAACAGAAGGGTTTCAGAGCTTACTGTCATCACATCTGATCAGGAACAACAGCTAGCTAGTTTGAAGGTTAGGATGCTGTCTATTATATGAGTTGAGGTTTGTATTAAGTGAAAACATCTCAAAGAATCTAAGGCTGCGACTAAATTGTTTACTAATGTAAAAATGCAATGCCTTCTTTTTCAGAGAAAAGACTAATTCTTTGAACTCCATGAACATATGTTTAAGAGAAGCCAAAGAAAAAATTACTCAACTGAAAGTGTAATATACTGAACTTTGCCACTCATCCCAGTTGGCATATGATGCAAAGGTAACGTCATATGTCGTGGATGCTGCAACATTATCTGAGAGAGAAGTATCATTAAAATTCTAAATGGAGGAGTGTGTGGAGCTGAAAGAGCAAATGATAGCTCAAAATATCAAGCAACAAATTATGCACAACAATGTAATGGAGCTTAAGGTTTGTAACACTTGTAGAAATATTACACTTGTAATTTTGTTACTAATGCTGTCATTAGTTACTACATGTATGTACTAATCTCACTCTTCCAATTCATGGTTAGTACTCCATATACCTGGTTTATTTACTGTATTTTTCCATACTCTTATATCTTTTGTGTCAGACATTCATCATTTTAATTATATAATAATTTACTTTTTCTCTTTAAGCATACATTTCATCCAAGTATAAATAGATGTGAAAATTCTGACGAGACTGTAAATTGAACCACATAACTAATGCATTATGGATGGCTCTTGATCAATAGCACTTTTCTGCCTCTTTGCTGGGCAGATACCTCTGTTCTGTTATGATGGGTGCTTCATAGACAGAGCCATATCTTGTAGTCTTCCTAAACTTAGTCTAAGAATGTTCTGCGAGATAGTTCAATTGATAGCAGCCATCCAGAAAGTTCATAATTAACCACAACCAGATCCATGGTTAAATTTCTGGTGCCATCAGACTTTTTCACTTCCACATCTCTTTTACAGTTATTCTAGGTCCATGACCATATATGCTATAAGTTTCTTTCATTCATTTAATCAACTTTTCATCTCACTCTCTTCAACATCTAGGTTATTCTTCTACTATTTGCCCTTTTCATGTGTTTAAAAAACATTTCTACCCTTCAAACTGGTCATCATCATCTCATTCTTCATTTGTCACCCATTCATCACTGATGCACCCTTCTGTTACCCTGTGCATGCTCTTCCTATGATCATCGTTTCACTTTTCTCTCACTCCAGCGGTTCTCAAACTAAATGAAATTACCGGAAATGTAAATTTGTATAAACGTTTTTCCTAATTAATGTAATATTTCAACCTTTCAATTTTCTGTATTTTTGTTACATTCTCCTGTTAATTAAATGGATGAATTCATTATAAATAGCATAGGAAAGGATATAAATTATAAATGAAATCTCAATGAGCATTTGATAGCACAATATTTTAAAGGACTATGTAAGAAAATAATGAGGAAAAGGGGTTCTTCAGTAATTAAGCTTAGGAATCTCTCTCTTATAATTCTGATGCTCCCAATACATAAGAAGGTGGATGGACTGTTTCTTAATGCAGCTAATTTTGCCTCTTTAACCAGTTTTCCACTTTTAAATGCTGTTCACATAAACCCCACATTCTTGTACTTACATTTAAACAATTTTATTTCTCTATCTACTTTTTAGTCTTAGAAAAAATTGTTTCCAAACACAAATTCTTCATACCAAGGTAATAATTTTTTTATTCCTTGATTTATTACCATGATGTCTAGGTTTTGTTACATTTGTAAGCATTTTTCAATTGAGGCGAGAGCTTCTGTCATGTTTGCAATTCCCATGTGTTAGGGACAAAACAGGACAGCAAAATCAAAAACAGCATTTCTCTGAGTTCAGATATGCTGGCGTATTTCTGTGTGTAAAATTGGGCTATAATGTGTAATACGTGTGCATGTTAGTTTTTGTAATCAAACCAATTCTTTGTCTTGTTAACTGAGGTTACACTTTAGGAATGTTTTCTAATAATACTCATGATATTATTAATAGTGCTTTTAGTGCTTCATGTACAAAAATATTCCCTTTTGTTCAAGAGCCTCTCATTTTGGTTTCTGTGAGGCTGTTTCATTGTAGTGTTTTGATAATGCTGCAGGAAATTCAGATACTGATCCTGTGATAGGATCTATGTAAACTTCTCAATCAGTCATTCGGAATTGTTCATTTGCTAACTTCTTATAACATTTTTTAAGTAATCTATAGTAACCAAACCCAGAAACCCATCAAAAAGTTAAATGCCTTATTAAAATTTTGCCTTAAAAGAAAGCATCATTATGGGCTCAAAAGGAATTGGTGAGTATCTCTTTTGAGCCCCTGATGATAGCTTCTTAAAAGGCAACATGTACATGGGGTGTTATCCACATTTTGATTGTTTTATGGAGTTTGGTTTCTTGGCATTATAGCTATACCATCAATTGTCTGTATGTGTTCCACTATGTTTTAATTTTCTTAACTTCTATGAGTATATTAATTTTTCAATATTTATTGCTAAGTATGATTAGATCTCAAGTTGATATAAAAGTCCATTGTTCTGCACAGTTTCGTTACTTTTAGATTATCACAAGAACCAAACTATTGGAACAAAACTTTGGTAAAATATAGTCATTACACTCAGAATAGTTAATGTAATATATTATCTATTTCTACTGGATATTTTATTAGGGCTCCTGGATAGCTAAGTGGGTAGAGTATTTGCATTTAGTGAAAGCTGTCCTGGTTCAACTCTTAATGGATTCTCATATTTGCAAAATGAGCTCAGCTGTCCAAGGACTTAAATACTACTATAATAATAATTATTTTTATCTTTATAGAAGTCCTTTGATTTTGGCCCCTGGACTGATCATCATCAGATGGATGCCATGCTACAGCCTCTGAGTACTAGAGTGGGTGGAACTCTGAGTAGTATGGATATTTCATCAAACACTTCAATTGCCAACCACTCTCACAATAACAATGGTCAGGCTTCTTCACCACATTCTGCACATTTACATCATCAGCAGAAGCACAGTCAAGAGACTGAGGCTGAATCACAGCATCAGCACAAGCACAAAGATGATGCAACTGAACATGCACAATGAACTCCGAGAAAAGGCAGCAAAACTTGGAGGGAAGAAGAAACGAGCCACAGTAAGTCAACTAAAGTTACAGAAATCCATCTGCTTTTAGCTTTAGGAAAGAAATCTGATAATTAATGTAATAGTTGAAACCTGATTTATTTTGGTTTGGTGGCAGTTGGTTGAAGGACAGTGGGTTGATAGAACTACCTGTTGTTATAATTTTTGTCACTGAGGCATTTGGTTGAAAGACTATTTTTTGCTGAGTCAACTCGTCAATGGAATGGAATATTGTTATTTACAGTAAACTATTGGTACATTATTATCATTATGGTGTAATAAGTTAAATATTCATTACAAAAACTCATCGTAGTAGTATCAGCAGATTTTATGAGTGCTTTTAAGGGAATATTATTATTTATATTCAAATTATCAATAAGTTATTAATTATTATGATGTAATAAGTGAAATATTTTTTTCTCACTCATCATAGACATATCGACAGATTTTACAAATCAGGTAGACCTTGATGACAATGCATAGAAGTAGCGAGTAGTTGTATTCATCATTATGGACAAAAATGCTATTTTTTTGTTGTTACATTCTTCTTCTTCTATGGTCATTCTGTCCTTGGATATGTTTCAATGAAACTGTTGCCTCCACAACATTCTATTTTGTGCATCTCTCTTCATCTCAACATATGTCCTTCCTTCTTTGATGTTTGCCAGCATTCCATACTTCCTCTCTTCCCTTCTATCACTTTCTGTATTCCGTCCTTCCTTAAAATGTGGCCTATCTAATTTGCCTTCCTTTTATTAATTTCTTTTAGAATATTTCTTTCTTCCCCAGACCTCCTCAGTACCTCTTCATTTCTAATTTTATCTTTCCAACTAATCTTTTCCAATCTTCGCCAGAGCCATGTTTCAAAGCTCTCTACATACTTTTCTTCTCTCTTCTTCAAGGTCCACGTTTCAGCTCCATACAGAACAATGCCCCTTATGAAGCATTTCACAAATCTTTTCCTAATAGCAACAATGATTTTCTTTGCTGTTAGCAGTTTCTTAATTTTATTAAATGCTATTTTTCCTTGGGCAATTCTAATTATAATTTCTGCTGTACAGTTACCATTTCATTCTATTAAACTTCCTAAATACTTGAAGCTAACCATATATTCAAGGGTCCTTCTGACTTTGCTATTCTCATAACTTTTGTTTTCTTTCTATTTATTCTCATTCCATAATCTTCACTCTTATTCCACATTCATGCGATTATTTTCACAAAAGCATCTTCACAC
>KZ309128.1:235259-298894 GCA_000376725.2 Ladona fulva | reverse complement strand
AGTGCAGCGACGGGGCAAGGCTTCCATTTATGGTTGGCTTAAGGGGAGGTGTAGCGAGTTTTATAAACTTGTATGTGTGACCCAACCAAAATGGGTTGTCGCCCACTAAGCAGTTCACAAAAGACCCTGCAGAGGACCGCTTATCTATCCCTTGTTTTCTATTGGCCGTGCGCCCTTTTTTCCTCTCTAGTATTAGTCGTTGTTCTGCTTTTGTGCTGTGTTTAACGTAATAAAGAACGTGTTACGTCCAAAAAGCCGCTTTTTCACTCTACCACCAAACAGAAGTGTAAACTGCGTATGTCTATTCAGTAATAGACAACACTAAGCTCTTAGAAGATACATTTGAGTTAGTTTGGCAGGTTTGTAGGAATAAACAAGCTGTTATCTTAATTAGGATATTTAGTTTAATATCCTGTCATACAATATTCAATAGTATTCAGTGCAAAAACATTCACTGAAATTGTTTAGCACATCAGAGCAGCAGAAACTCAGAGTCCGTCTTCAGATCTGAGATTTATATTCAAACCACCGAACCAAGATTTATGCTCAAAATTTGCATTAACTGAGTTCCGTGATGAATGATCAATGTACGAGGGAAAGGTGAAAAGTTAATTTATGATCCCTGTCATTAGTTCCTAAGGCAAGTTTCAACTTGTTCTCTCAGGTAGTTTGTTTACACGTATTGTTGCAGTAGATGTCTTTCGTGTTTTTCTTTAAAATGGATAAACTTGAATATCGTGCGGTTATAAAATTCTTCGTTTTTGATGGATTAACCCCAAAGGAAATTCGTCCAATGTTGACAAAAGTGTATGGGGACTCTGCTCCTTCAATGTCAACCATTAAAAATTGGGCAGCTGAATTTAAACTTGGTCGCACATCCCTTGAAGATGACCCACGTGAAGGACGGCCAAAAACCACAACCACAACAGAAACCATCGAAAAGATGTACGATATCGTGTTGGATGTTTGGTGAGTGAACATGAGTGAGATAGCTGAGGCTGTGGGGATATCGGAAGAAAGGGTGCAAAACATATTGCACAAAGAATTGGGGATGCAAAAGCTCTGCGCAAGGTGGGTGCCGTATTTGCTGAACGCTGATCAAAAGCAAATGCGCAAGCGATTTTCGCAGCAATGTTTGGACTGATTCAAGAAGGTACTGACTGATTTTGTGCAGCAATTTGTCACCATGGATGAGACATGGGTCCACCACTACATGTCAGAAATAAAACAGCAGTCAAAGCAGTGGGTGGAAGCCGGTGGTTTGGTGCCAAAGAAAGTGAAGTTGATCGCATCTGCCGAAAGGTCATTGCCAGTGTGTTTTGAGATGTGAAAGGGATCCTTTTAATTGATTGCCTTAAAAAAGGCAGAACAATTACAGGCGAATATTACTCCAATCTTTTTGACTAGCTGGATGCCAAAATTAGCGAGAAGAGGCTTGGCTTGAAGAAGAAAAATATCATCTTTCACCAGGACAACTTTCAAAGGTGCGTTGGCGATGGGAAAACTATGGGATTTGGGGTACGATTTGCTTGGCCATCCTCCCTATTCTCCTGATTTAGCACCCTCAGATCTGTTCCCAAACTTTCCCAAAAAAGAAATTTTTTTCTGGGAAGCGCTTCACTTCCAATGAAGAAGTTGAGAGGGACGTAGATGGATATTTTCACAGCCTTCCAGACTCTCACTTCCAGGAAGGAATACTGATGTTGGAGAAACGCTGGACCAAGTGTGTTGAAGTCAAGGGAGATTATGTAGAAAATTAAAATAATTTTTAAACTGAAAATCGCTGTGTCTTTCATTTTCAGGCAAAGAACTTTTCACCTTACCCTCGTATTCCTTTTGGCAATGCAATTTGGGATCGTGCTATTGAAGAATGTGTTTTACCCTGAACCTGTGAAGGAGGTTTTTCTGTAGTTCCCTGTTTTTATTTGGTGTCAGATTGGTGTATGTTAAAAATTTTTGCTGGAATAGAAAAAGAAAATCTTTAAGTATCATTAATTAACATTGGTTAGATAATTATTTGAGAAACTGTACCATTTGATAGGTTGTTATGAATGACTTGAGAGAAACTATATAATGTTTTTTGCTTTATTGACTCTAAAATTATCTTATATGACTAGAAAAAAGTTAAATTCGTTTGTTTGAAAGTGTATGTTTAATGTTTGATATAAATAGACCAACAGACAACATTCAGCAAGCAAGACTTTTTTTATGGAACTACTGTTGTGAAATAGTAATATTCAATCTTATATTTAGTTATCAAAACATAAACCATAACCTAAATTAACAGATAACAATATAAAACCTAACTGAATACATGGAAGCAAGTTAGAATAGTATGATTGTTTGAGTATGAGATGAAGAATGCATGCTGAGCTTATGAATGGTCACAAGTAAAGCTTCATAGTTTAAATCTGTCCATTTGTTGCTGGTAAAAATTATTATATAATACATTAGTGCAGTATTTACAACAAACAGGTCAGTGTTGTCAGAACATAAACAAATATCCAAAAAATTAGCCATAGAAACTCATAAACCCTGTTGCTGAGACAAATTTTCAGTAATATAATCACGACTCTTACCTATCATTTCCTCATCAAGATCTAATTTGTATTTTAATCATTTACCGTTTAAAGCAAAATTCAAGGAAATTCAAGATTATGTGTGTGTGTATGCGCAGCACCACCACCTATTTTCTGTGAAATCTGTTGTACTTTTTTTTCATAATTTTTTTCTTATTGGTATGGCATGGTATTTTGCTCTTTGTTTTTCCCAAGATATACTAAGAAACCTAGCTACACTGAATTCAGTAATTTGAAGGCTATTGAAACCAAGTTGAGTATAACTTATAAGTTTAAGGTGTTCTTATTTGCCAATTGGTGAGGCAGTGTAGGAACTGCCTCCAGTCTCTCTCGATGATGGTGGAACATTTTTGGCAGTCCTTTATCAACAATGCTAAGAGAGGTAGCTGATAAGAAAGAGATAGTCCAAGGCTTAGGGAAACCTAATGCAGTGGAAACTGGCAAAGTGGAGACAGAGAGTGGTGCCATGGGTCACTCCATGGGGTAGATGTTAAGTTACCGTGATAAATATGTTTGAGGTGAAATATGGATGCATACCTTTTCCCTTAACTGCGAGGGAACACAACATGTATATCCATGGGTTTCCCCCCAATAAGCATTGAGCTATCAACAGCGTGGAGGATATACCTGAAAGTGCTTCAAAACATGGCCATTGGTGGAGTACGTAGTACCTCTTTCATTCTCTCCTCTAGATCTATGATGATCTGGTAAGTTTTCTCATTTTACTTTCGCTTATCCACTCTTATACTTAAAATATGCTTCTTAAATGTGTTTCTATGTTGAGTTCTATGTGAGTTATCTTACATGGATATGTGGTCTTAACTAATGAAATCTGTTAAGATCATAAATTCATGAGAAAAATTAACATGAGTGAACATAGTGAACAAGTCCCAAGGAAGAATGGACTTGAAAAAAGTCTGACGGGACTGGGAATTGAACCCGGGTATCCCAATTGCCCAAGAGCATCCGACCGGCATATCCCAATTGCCGGTCGGGTGCTCTTGGGCAATTGGGAGACCTGGGTTCGATTCCTGGTCCCGTCAGACTTTTTTCAAGTCTATTCTTCCTTGGGATTTTTCCTGGGTGCTCACCATCTTGCGCAAGGTCACCCTTACCCGTTTTCCTGTGTTAATGAACAAGTTACTGAAGTGATCACAAAGATTAATTTTTCTATCTATCATCAATTCCGAGACAACATTGAAATGATTTTTGAATTAATTGAAATTGTTATTATTTGGTACATTTTTGAATTGTTTAAGAAATGCGTAATGAATTAGAGATATTAGCAAACATACTTTTCCTATAGCATAACATACCTTTTTCTCATTTTTCATTTTTCTCATTTCCTCTTTTCTCATTTATGAATGAAATTTAAATTAGGGATCGAAGAAACGTCTTCAAGGCAAAGACAACATGTTATAGTGTGTTTGAAATATGTTTCAAAGATACATTTCTTTGAATGTATCTTTGAAATATTCCTCACAATTTCCTGTCTTTGTGAGCATGGTGATATTTATTCTAAATTTGGTTTGATTTGCTTCATGAATTATCTTATCCTAAAGCAGGTATAAGNAGTTTTTTGAGTTTTTCCCCTGTCAAGAATCACTAACTCAGTTAACTCTCCTGTTAGTCAGAGAATGTTAAATAGGAATGAATTCTTGAGAGAATTTTAATGGATGTTGGATTTTGTTTAGAATTAAAGGAAGCTAAATTATTTACTTTAATCAGTATTTAGAATCATGAGCCATTTTGATTTAGAGATGGATTTTTGTGTCATTTGTTTTGTGGCTTTAGAAATTCAAGTTTTAATGTGGTACTTGCTTTGGAACTGCAGTATTTCTATGTGGATTTCAATATTTAGTGTATTTTATTAAAGAGAAAGATCTTCTTCCCAACTGCAATGCATTTTCCTTAAATAACATTCGATTAATGCCATCTGGCAGGCTGACTTTAGAATGATTCTCTGAAAGTGTCTCTTGCTTTCAGAACCAAACATCAGTGTTTAATTTCAATTTTGTCATGGCACTTGAAATCACAATCAGAAAATGTTAACTTTCAAATGTTAAGGAATTGAGTGGGCTTGGCAATCTGTTATACATGTTGTTTGAAGCTAAAAGTGCAGCCCTAGTTGTAGTATTGTTAAAAGTAGGTATCTTTGGTCATTTAGCACGTAAGACCCCACTGGAAATTGAACCTGGCAAAGTTCACTTCCAGTGTAATTACTCTATGAGATGAAATCAACCTATGCTTCAGTTATTCATAAATTCATTGAATTCATAAATTGAAGATGATTGATCATCTAATTCTTGTTTTTAAATAGGAAGTTCTCCTATATATTCAACTCATAGATTTTAATGTGCTCTTATTTTTTTGGTCATACAGATTTTTAAGACAACTTTTCATGTTATTTTTTTCAAATCCTATAATGAATTTTTCAAACATTGTGAGTAGTGCAGTATAATGTGAGGACTATATTTTTTTTAAGGTCTTGTTAAGTTCATTTTCCAAAGATAAGATATTCATAAAAGTAGAAACTCCCTCCAATTCTGTTAGAAGTTTCACTGCATTTCTCTGCATATGTTAGTGCTGGATGCAAAGTTTTTCAATCCCTTTATATTTGTGGATTGAGTTGGTTCCACATTTTATTTCAATGAAGTTCTAATTCTATACTACTATATACTATACTTTGCTATAGAAATACTGCTGTTCTGTGATTATCCTTCAAAAACATTTTTTTCAGGATGCCTCTATTTTTGAAAAATTTGAATGATAAATTATTCCTCACAATTTCCTGTCTTTGTGAGCATGGTGATATTTATTCTAAATTTGGTTTGATTTGCTTCATGAATTATCTTATCCTAAAGCAGGTATAAGGCATTTTCTCTGCCCAATGACAAAGTCAATTTGATAGCAGTTTTTGTTCTTATGCATTGATCATGATATTCTTTAAGGTTAATTGCAATTCTTCACATTTCTAAGTAGTTTAAATGTTCTCATGTTTTCATAGAATTATTCTTTAATTCTAATTTCAAAGTCCATTGGTTGAAGTTTTTCATGGTTTCTCATAATTTTCTGTGAAATTTTGATCAAGTTTAAAATCTGAATTTACTGGAAGAAATTGTGATGTTTCCAGAGCATTCTAGAGTTTCCAGAAATGTTGTTTGAATGCTTTGATGTCACTTTAACCCTTAAAGTAATATGAAATACCTCTTTCATTCTCTCCTCTAGATCTATGATGATCTGGTAAGTTTTCTCATTTTACTTTCGCTTAGCCACTCTAATACTTAAAATATGCTTCTTANGTCCCCTACTGTACCTTTGCGTCCCCTACTGTACCAAAATGTTTTGAGGATGAGAAGCTGGACTTGTTCAAAATGAAACTTGAAAAGGTCTTTTCTATTTCTTTATTACACTATAATAAAATTTTCACTTTAAAATTTTTACAATAAAGCACATCAAAAATCTGCTTCTGGTTTCTTCTTTGCTGAAATTCCTCCATACATCCAGCCAAATAAGTACATTTTGTGCGAAATTAAATCTGTAATAGAAGTTTTAGTCATTAAAACTACACATTGGAGAGACTGCAAGACATATTATTAGGCAAAAAGCAGCCGTATATGACATTAAAAAATTTTCACTTTGAATTGGATGATTTATCTGAAAATGGATGTCAACAGAGGGCTTACTGAACTCTGAAAAGCAGCCATATATGACATTAAAAATTTTTCACTTTGAATTGGATGATTTATCTGAAAATGGATGTCAACAGAGGGCTTACTGAACTATGAAAATGAGATGAAAATTTTTGCTCAAAAATAAATTCTTAGCATTAAAAGAGCTATTTTAGCCTTGAAAATTTTGAAGCTATTCAATTGCGGTTATCTAAAACGATGGAAAATGAGCTTGAGAGCCTCTAGAAATAACAGCTTTTACTTTTTACCGATAATGACTAAATGCCAGCGTATAAGTTAAATCGATATAAATCAATCTAATGTAATTAATTAATATAAATTTTAATAAACTATAATCCAAGAAAATTATACTATGTAATATCCAATATTTAAATATATCGACAAACATAGTAAATTAATCCGAAAAATTAAATTTACAAGAAGACTGAGCACAAAACATTAAGTATGCCAATAACTGACTTTACGAAGGTAAAGTTTTTTTACGGACGTTAAAGTCAACAGCTGGTTTCAGACAACGCATGCGAGGGAACCGCTGCACGGAGCAACGGAGGCTTTGTCGTTCGAATATAGACTTACGAACCCATTCAACGTTAAAATTTGGACAATCTACTTATGTAAAGAACAAGTTACTAAATTTGATTATGCCGTTATTTTTCAGGGTGAAATATAGACCACCGTAAGTTACAATCTTGAGGTTACGTAACAGCACTCGCGTCGCCATAATGCCTGATCGAGCAAAAAGGCTCCAATCAGGATACTCCTGGGGTGTTTCCCACCCTTACGTGAGCGAAGTTAGCTCTGATTACGGAATCTCATCCTATCTTTTCATTGCAACGGTGCGAAGTCAATGCGTTCACAGTATCCCGGCGTTGATGTATTTAACCCGCTATCACTAAAGCTGAAAGAGTGAAGGAGTCAAGAAAGTAATTAGTAATCACCTATTCCTATGCTTTTGGCTCAAGAGGTTACTGCATCCGCGAACCTGATTCTAATGCCCGCGGTTGCTTTCCGCAGCAAGTTCTGTTGGGGGTTCTGGTGTAGGGGTTATGGAACCAACATGCTTTAAGTACATACAATATTGAACAGGATAGAGTTTAAGATCAGGAGAAAGATGAGCTATTTCAATCTAGGTCGAGTCTAATGGTTAAATATCGGGAAAGCCGAATGCTCAAATCCGAACTATACATTTAATTATCCATCGAATTCCAATTCTTCCTCAACAATAAAGTAGGTAACAAGCTGAATGTACCGCCGATACTGAACTCAGACCCGGTTGTTAATTTTATCAAAAATCGATGCTTCGAAATGGAAGATAAACCGAAACCTTAATGCTGAAATCCGAACAAGTTTCAGATTTAGGAAGATTCGTGAAATTGAAAATTTCTATCCACCCGAAAAAACTGACAAGCTATGAACGTTGCAATCAGAATGAAAAATTCAACTCGTTTCCTTTTTTAAAGATCTTAAAGAAAAAAACTGCTATGTTCGGAGAACCAAGTCGCGATGACGGCATAGTACAGCTCAAATAAAAATTCCTGCGATGAGATTATGCACCAAAACGAAATTACATTTTCATTGACAAACACCTCGCGTTAAACTCATTTACCACACAGTAACAAATTCCCGCGNTGCATATGTTAGTGCTGGATGCAAAGTTTTTCAATCCCTTTATATTTGTGGATTGAGTTGGTTCCACATTTTATTTCAATGAAGTTCTAATTCTATACTACTATATACTATACTTTGCTATAGAAATACTGCTGTTCTGTGATTATCCTTCAAAAACATTTTTTTCAGGATGCCTCTATTTTTGAAAAATTTGAATGATAAATTATTCCTCACAATTTCCTGTCTTTGTGAGCATGGTGATATTTATTCTAAATTTGGTTTGATTTGCTTCATGAATTATCTTATCCTAAAGCAGGTATAAGGCATTTTCTCTGCCCAATGACAAAGTCAATTTGATAGCAGTTTTTGTTCTTATGCATTGATCATGATATTCTTTAAGGTTAATTGCAATTCTTCACATTTCTAAGTAGTTTAAATGTTCTCATGTTTTCATAGAATTATTCTTTAATTCTAATTTCAAAGTCCATTGGTTGAAGTTTTTCATGGTTTCTCATAATTTTCTGTGAAATTTTGATCAAGTTTAAAATCTGAATTTACTGGAAGAAATTGTGATGTTTCCAGAGCATTCTAGAGTTTCCAGAAATGTTGTTTGAATGCTTTGATGTCACTTTAACCCTTAAAGTAATATGAAAGGGTTGAAATCACTTAAACTCTTTGAAGCTAGAAATGTATGAAAATTATCCATCCAAAATTATAAGTCCACAAGGCCATTCCATTGGTTAAAAATAGCAACTATTTTTCAGGTTTGATAATTTTATTTTTTTCAGATAAATTTTTCTGTACTTTTATTCTCAGTGATGTCTTTTCAGTGGCCATGCTCTGAATGATTTTCACATTGAATTATTCTGAACATAGCCATTTAAAAGTAAAGTCACTGGAAATGTAAGTACAGAAAACAAAGATGGCAGATCTCACAGCTACAGGGAAAACAATTGAATTTTTGAGCTCTGAGATGGGGACGCAAAACCTGGGCCTTACTGTACCTTTGCGTCCCCTACTGTACCTTTGCGTCCCCTACTGTACCAAAATGTTTTGAGGATGAGAAGCTGGACTTGTTCAAAATGAAACTTGAAAAGGTCTTTTCTATTTCTTTATTACACTATAATAAAATTTTCACTTTAAAATTTTTACAATAAAGCACATCAAAAATCTGCTTCTGGTTTCTTCTTTGCTGAAATTCCTCCATACATCCAGCCAAATAAGTACATTTTGTGCGAAATTAAATCTGTAATAGAAGTTTTAGTCATTAAAACTACACATTGGAGAGACTGCAAGACATAGTATTAGGCAAAAAGCAGCCATATATGACATTAAAAATTTTTCACTTTGAATTGGATGATTTATCTGAAAATGGATGTCAACAGAGGGCTTACTGAACTATGAAAATGAGATGAAAATTTTTGCTCAAAAATAAATTCTTAGCATTAAAAGAGCTATTTTAGCCTTGAAAATTTTGAAGCTATTCAATTGCGGTTATCTAAAACGATGGAAAATGAGCTTGAGAGCCTCTAGAAATAACAGCTTTTACTTTTTACCGATAATGACTAAATGCCAGCGTATAAGTTAAATCGATATAAATCAATCTAATGTAATTAATTAATATAAATTTTAATAAACTATAATCCAAGAAAATGATACTATGTAATATCCAATATTTAAATATATCGACAAACATAGTAAATTAATCCGAAAAATTAAATTTACAAGAAGACCGAGCACAAAACATTAAGTATGCTAATAACTGACTTTACGAAGGTAAAGTTTTTTTACGGACGTTAAAGTCAACAGCTGGTTTCAGACAACGCATGCGAGGGAACCGCTGCACGGAGCAACGGAGACTTTGTCGTTCGAATATAGACTTACGAACCCATTCAACGTTAAAATTTGGACAATCTACTTATGTAAAGAACAAGTTACTAAATTTGATTATGCCGTTATTTTTCAGGGTGAAATATAGACCACCGTAAGTTACAATCTTGAGGTTACGTAACAGCACTCGCGTCGCCATAATGCCTGATCGAGCAAAAAGGCTCCAATCAGGATACTCCTGGGGTGTTTCCCACCCTTACGTGAGCGAAGTTAGCTCTGATTACGGAATCTCATCCTATCTTTTCATTGCAACGGTGCGAAGTCAATGCGTTCACAGTATCCCGGCGTTGATGTATTTAACCCGCTATCACTAAAGCTGAAAGAGTGAAGGAGTCAAGAAAGTAATTAGTAATCACCTATTCCTATGCTTTTGGCTCAAGAGGTTACTGCATCCGCGAACCTGATTCTAATGCCCGCGGTTGCTTTCCGCAGCAAGTTCTGTTGGGGGTTCTGGTGTAGGGGTTATGGAACCAACATGCTTTAAGTACATACAATATTGAACAGGAGAGAGTTTAAGATCAGGAGAAAGATGAGCTATTTCAATCTAGGTCGAGTCTAATGGTTAAATATCGGGAAAGCCGAATGCTCAAATCCGAACTATACATTTAATTATCCATCGAATTCCAATTCTTCCTCAACAATAAAGTAGGTAACAAGCTGAATGTACCGCCGATACTGAACTCAGACCCGGTTGTTAATTTTATCAAAAATCGATGCTTCGAAATGGAAGATAAACCGAAACCTTAATGCTGAAATCCGAACAAGTTTCAGATTTAGGAAGATTCGTGAAATTGAAAATTTCTATCCACCCGAAAAAACTGACAAGCTATGAACGTTGCAATCAGAATGAAAAATTCAACTCGTTTCCTTTTTTAAAGATCTTAAAGAAAAAAACTGCTATGTTCGGAGAACCAAGTCGCGATGACGGCATAGTACAGCTCAAATAAAAATTCCTGCGATGAGATTATGCACCAAAACGAAATTACATTTTCATTGACAAACACCTCGCGTTAAACTCATTTACCACACAGTAACAAATTCCCGCGAAGATATCGAAAGCTGTTGAACCTCCGTAAAAATAAATTAAAGCACACTGAGATCTAAATTAACGATGAACATTTAACACACATATCTTTAATAAGACTCGCGAAAAGAGGCGGCCAACTGTATGCGATAAGAATTTCAACGCCAGACGACGTCCTTCGTACTGCAGCGGGGTGCCTTCGAGCAGGGTTGAACCGGAACCTTCGGCAGTCAACAGAAGAGAGGACAAGCCTGTGGCCTGCAAAGCCTTTTATGCTCAGACATCGGGTAGGGGTGGCGAAGTAGGGGGAGGGGAGGGTTGGAAACTGCGATTGCTATAATTCTTATATAATTATAAAATATTGCGAGAATTGTGAAATTCAATATTCGGTATAAGTTTTTAAGAGAAATTATTTAGATTGAATGAAAAATTATTTTCTAGATATTGTTAATAGTTCTTTGAATCTTTAACTTTGATCTTCGAAATGTCTAAATTTTCATATTAATTTAATCAAATATAGAAAATTAATTCTCTTTGAATTGGTTTTGATATTTTGATTAATCCCTCAAAATTAATCTGAATGTAAGGGCAAAAATATCATGTGTATCCGTCAGCTAATGAAGGGGTAAAATAGCACCACCATTCAATCTTATGCAATTAATTTCCTGAATGCTATTGAAAATGTCAGATAACCGTTCCATTGTAAGGTTTCGAGTCCTAGTGTAACGTCATTGTGTGGTTGCCATATTTTTCTGTCTGCTACCTAAATACCAAATTTCTGATACCTTTACGACTCTAAAGGGTTTCAGCGGCTGTTATGAAAGAGGTGGAGGCGGTTCTGGAGACGGTCTTGAAAGACAGTTTCCAGCATGTCTTCCAAGGTTGAAATATACAAGATACTTTAGAAAGTAACTTTTGCTGAGAGATGCGTCCAAAGTTAAATATGAACGTATGTACCAGATGAGTATCAGCTAGTAGAACAGAATCATATCCGATGGACAAATGTTATCATTAACACATTAATTTTAAAACGTGCAAAGTGATATTGGTATTTATCACATACTATTACAGTAAATTTCGCTTTCTTTTGAACAACCCATTTTGTTAATTATTAGTGTCATTGTGATAAATAAAGAGCAATAGTAATGCCATTCTATTAAGTATAATTTTTAGATTATTGCAAATGAATACAAGTTAAAGTTAATGATTAAAGATATTTGAGAGAATTTGTAATCATCTTAAAAAATAAGCAAAAAACAATGCGGTTTAAGTATCTACTAACCGATCTCATCTTTTGCAGAGATTACGTTCCTGAAAAATCAACGGAAGATAAGTCGCGAAAGAAAGGTGATTAGAGAAGTAGAAACTGCAAAATTCTGTCTCAATTATAATGTAAATGGACCAAGATGAATTTTCGTTTATATTGGTGAGATATGAAAATAAGGAAAGAAACAGCAAATTAATTTATGGAACATAGATCCAATGAGATAAATTAAAAAGTAAAAGAAAGTAAAATAAATTGCAGCTCCTTAAAAATCTATAAAATATTCGAAAGTGGTTTTGATCTTGTAGGATCTCCAAATTTTGTAAACGGCCTTCAAAAAATGCTATGAAATTCACCAAGTTTACGTTAGCGATGCATGTACCAGAAGGGAGAGTAAAACTAGATTACAAAAAGAACTTCTCGCGCATATAGAATCGAAGTGGTTGTGCTGAGTAAGTATTGTGTTCAACGAGGATTTCTCGCGATCAATCCCAAGGTGTTACTGACTTTTTCCTTTTACTAAAATTCCAATTCCTTTGCGATGCTTTATTTTTCCCTCTACCTTTTGATGATTTTAGACAGTGTAATAAAAAATTAGGGTAATTATTGTTCTACCAACTTTTATGAATGACGAAGGAAATATTTAGCAAAATAGATCTCAAATTCTTATATCTTGGATTTAAATGGAAAAAAATTAAGAATAACCACAAAAATACCCGAAACTACGCAAGTGTTCACTTTTTATAAGTACTAAAACTGTGATATAAATTTGTCAATTTACATGAAGTTTTCCCGAAAATTATTGGCATCTATAAAAACAAAAATTTCGTTGCTCTAGACTGGGAATTAATAATTAATGGACGAAAAGGAAAGTTCTCTCTGTAAACTGTAAAAACTATAGCGATAGCGTAGGTGAATCTACTCATAGTTGACCCCGGTGACAGTGGATAGGGTGTCTCACAGTCTTGACTTCGAATCTTGTCTTGGAAGATTGCTTAACCTTTTCTCTTGTTATTATCTACAAATTTATCTTTCCCATCGGTGAATGTATACGAAGTTTTTACAAAATATGCAGACAATTATTGCAACTGAAATGTCTAGGAAAGCCACAGATTTTTAACGAGAAATTTCCACGAGCGTGAAATTAAAGGTAAAATATTACAAAACATTTGGGGGAGTACCGGAGCCAGAAATAGTGCATTTTACACCGTTATTTCTTTTTCTTTCGTTGCGAAATTCCACACAGTAATATTCACTCCTAATTTAGTTTATAAATATAGCTCAAAGTAGGATTTAAAATTCTTTTTTGCAATGAAAGTCTAATTATGCATATAATTTTACATCTACATGAATCTTTCAGCGTGTGACAGAGGGTGAATTTCATTATTGAAAATAATTACAGCAATACGAACCACAAGCGACAGCCCAAAAAACACGTTGAATTGGCTGAAGTTCAGATGAAGCTTTTTCCGAAGATGAATCAACACGAAAGGAAGACATCCAAAAACAACACAAAGGTTATAATCTTCACGGTTAAAGAAATAAAGTACTTTTTTTGAAAATTAGCTGATAGTCACTTTCTGAAAACATTATTTATTAATATCAAAATGCACAGCAAAATCTAAAATGAGAGAAAGGTTTCGATCAGGATTTTTGTAGTAAAAAGGCATCGAAACTTACAATGGAAGAAAAAAGACAGTGGTCACTGTTCACCAGATCTGGAAAACATTAAAGGATAACATCTCATGACAAAGGAAATGTCATCAAGACAAAAGATTTGGGTTTAAAGTTTCTCTTAAACGGTTTAATTTTAATACGGTTAAAAGGATAAATTCAAGAGGAAATCGTTTCGTAGTTAGATCAACGCTTCTAAATGCGAACTGCGTGCACAGAGAATAAATACGCTTGCCTCTTACAACGCCATCTGTTTTAAGTCCAAATCGAAGTCCGAGGTGTCACTGTTATTTAACGTGAAGTATTTTATTCAAAATGCCACTCCAAAATGATTATGTAACAAACTGTCAAAAATTAATTACGAGAAAATGAGAACTTCGACTTGAGTCTGGTTGTGAGAGTTGAGGAGTTAATAACAGATGTACAGAATCAGTATGACCATAGTTCCCTCTAATTTTTCCATCTTTGACGACAAGAAATTTACTGCAGGCAACTAATTTACGGAGCTGCGCAACTATTGCCAAGGGAGAGACGTAAGTTGGATGATTCTGATTTTCTTGATTCAAATGACGAAATGAACTACGTAATCCTACCATGTAATTCATAATATACGAAATTATTAATGCAACTGTGAAAACTAAACCTAAGAGCTACCAAAATGTTCAATGAAAAGTGGGCGCTCGATAAGTTAATTGGGCGGCACTTAAAAAGCGTAGCGCGGCCGTCCAGCTTCGAGGGGACTCGGGTTATGACTATTTTAGGCTCGAAAAAAATCAAATAATAGAGGCGCACAAACATAGCAAACAACCATGTAGCTAAAACAGATAGGATAAGGTTGGATATGGCCGCAAATAATGCGTGAGTCAAAGTATGAGCGATAAGAACGCTTAATGAAAAGTTTCTAAGAAGACGGTGCATTGCATTCGCGTGAGGCAAAGAGTAGCGCTAAAACAAACTCTAGATTTCGCAAACTGGAGACCAAACCATATTCCTTTCGTCGGAAGCACACGTAAAGAAGATTATGAAGAAAACTTTGAAACAAGAGAGCCCAAACAAAACCCTCGGTTAGCATACTGCGTGCGGCGTAAAAAAAGCCCTGACATGAGTCAAGCCGCTTCTGTGATAGTAAAAAAAATTCTTTCAAATTAAAACAAAAGCGAGCGATATTACCGATATGAACTGAAGAATTGTGCTATTTCATTTAGGATTTCTAAGGAGAAATCGTGGAAAGCGTTACTCTCTGAAACTCACCAAAGGATTCCCAATTTTTATAGGCAGTTTTCTCAACAAAAACAAAAAACAGCGTAGAGTACATACGTACAAAACATTTCCAAGTAAAAATACCCTCCGTATACTATTCTAAAATTCAAGCTGAGACAATCGAAAGAGTAAGCAAAGTAGCTTCATAAATACAATATCGAACTTTGAGTTGGGCAAGCGGGCTTTATTTATTAATATGGAGGAAGTTGAGGCGCCCCCTGAATGTACGTGTCTTTTCTTTCGCTCCATGTATATGAAAGATCCAAGTTATGTACCAATCTTTGGCTGAGTGTAAAAAGATTGTTATTCCACCTCATTCATCGATAACGCTTAGATACTTTGCCGGGATATTCCGCATCTAATTGCACTCAATATCTGGCACTAAAATGAAATAAAAGGGCACCGCAAGCTCCAGTGGCGACCATGTGTAAAAACGTAATATTTATACATACCGCACGCTAAACAAGGAATCGGCAAGGATAAAACGTTCAGGAGGATAGTATTCTTGGAGACTAAATATTTTCCTAACTCTCACCCTTTTATCCCATTAAAAGGTTAAAATTGACGTCTTGGCCCGAAATCACGTCGCGTATATTAGCGGCGAGAATGACAGGACGAGATTTATGAGTCCACGCATTCATGCTTCCCCGAGTCCATATCCATTCTTATTTTAGCAAGAAACTCCGCTATCAGTTGCGGTACGAGGAAAATTACTTTGGGAAAGGGAATTTGATTTGTGACCGACGGATATTGAGGGATATTTAAGGATACAGGTGAAGTCTCTTGGCAGTGGAGCCATGGGTTCAGTGCAAGCCTTCATCATCATCGCAATGGTCATCGTCTGTGGAGAAGCCTTTACCATAGGTGAGAGAACGAATTTATCTTTTTACGCACTTTGTTTTAATCGCCCAACAACGCGAAGACTTTCAATCTTTCGTTGTTGTTGTAATTTTTTAAAAGCGCTTCGACTGCTAAGGTCATTTCAAGGAATCGAACCCAGTACCACTTTCACCAAAGTCGACCGCGTTACCCACGTGGCTATCCGGCGTCCCATCAGTCTTTCTTTATCCACCCATCAACGGTTTCATCTGTCCAGCTTTTGCCATTCATTTATTTTATTTAAGACTGTTGATGATTACTCGCCGTATACTTACAGGTTTTAAATAACACTCGGGGGTATTGATGATTGGGTTAATCATGTGTTGATGATTTCGTCGGATAGCTTTGGATGCGTTGAGTTAGGGATCTGGCAAACTTTAACTTCTGATGTGTAAATTTTAGCGTCAGAGTAAAAATTTTAATTTTTCTTAGTAACACCGGCTTTTCGGCTCCTAAAATATGTAGACAAAATAGAAGCGGCATATTTTAATCGGAAATTGTCTGAAATATATAAGAAAGCTTTCGATTTTAGGTAGGAAAGAATTAACTTTTAAGGCGAGCTTAGGACGATAAATTGACTACATTAGGGTGACCATTCGTCGTATTTTGATTCAATTATCCGCGCTTATGCGTCCCGTAAAACGTCCCGCATTTAAAAGTCGCTTTTTAGAATTTAGATTTACCAATATTATTATATTAAATTGAATATATAAATTGATAGAGAAATATATAGGTAGAGAAATAATGATACATAAAACGCATTTTAATAAAAATGGTATGTAGATACCTTCACAGGAAAATACAATACGAATGAGAAAGTGTAGGTGTGGAGTATGAGTGAGGTTGTATAGAAAGAGGGTGTGCAACTCTCCTGATTTTATGGGAAGAAATGATTCAATGGTCTGTTGCAAGTACTCGATGTCAAAGTTTATCCACGATGAGCTGATTGAAAATCTATTCAACCTAACGTACAAAACCGCAGATGTCCCTACTCAGTCAAAATACTTTCTCATTCTCTCAAATCATATCAGAGATGAATTTAAACATTTAATATAAAAACTAGGGCTGCAAAGGCATTTGTGGTAAATTTTTGAAGTAAATATCAGGTGTCTGTTCATATGCAAACTTTTTACTCTGACTAACAACTGTTAATAAAACTGAAAAGTAGATGAAAAATCGCAATATATCCCTGAGCTGTCTGCTGAGTCACAGTTGAAGTTTTGTATGGGATTTGCTTAAAGTAGAAGTGGTATTCAGAAGTACCACCCAACTCTGGGTCTAACTCTATCTTATCAATGAACAAATGAACTATAATGTAACAATGATTCTTATAATTAAAAAAAGGAGCGATTATCATGTATTTTTAGAGGACAAGAGAAAGATCACCAAGGTATAGTGACTCAAATGAAGAAAGTATAGATATAATGACCCTAGTAGTATTGTTAAAAGTGCTTCAACAGCTAAGTTCTCTTTGCACATAGGCCCCCACCAAAAATTGAACTCAGGAGAGCTTTCATCAAAGTTGAACGTGCTGCCCGCTTGGCTATCTATGAGCCCTTTAATAACTCTACATGAAAGTTGGAATTATGTAAATTTCTTCTAATATATGTGTTTCTCAATGAAATTTGCCTCTTGATTTGCAACAAATTTGAATGTAAATAGTTGTACTTGAAAAATGTGTCAAGTGTAAACATTTTTGTTGACTACACAGCTCTCATGATCATAATCTGCATAAATTGTAGAAAAATGCATTGCTATACTATTAGAAAGCTCATTGATGCACAATCATAAGTGATTGACATTTGGGGAATCACCAGACTGACAAACAATGTCAATACTTTTACTGTATTAGATACATAATACTTTTAAAGTATTACAGTTAAAGTATCCAGACCTCCATTCTAGACAACTCAAATTATTTTAGAGTGGATATTTAATTTTATCAGACAGAAGGAAGCACTGCTGCTAGAAATGAAATTCAATGATGATTATTATTCCTATCACAGAAGATTTTACACTGAATAAAAATCAGATACCTATGATACAAATTAATATTCATAACGTTTTCAGTTTTTATTCCCTGTGCATTCCAAATGCTTTAATCACCATTATCTCTTTGTTAAAAGGTGACGACATTGGTTGGAGGAATGAAGCACCTGAGAGGCCCAGCAGGTTGCCAGAGGATGGCCCCTGGATCGAGGCCTTCAAACGCAACCCGAGTTGCATGAGCAGATGTGTGACCCAGGGCCAGATTCACCCCATCATGTGCCACTCTCTGTGCTGAGGAAATTATCTTTAAGTGTTCAATAGATAAAATTATATGAATTACATATGCCTGTGCTTTCTGGTTATGAAAATTAAACGCTGTTGAAATCATTTTTAGTTTCTGACTTGTCATAGTTCATTCTTATTTATTCACTTTTACTTCATATCACATTAATACATTTATGTATTTAGTAAAACGGCTCTCCAAGAATAATTGTCTGTCGTTAAGGATGCAAATAAGTTAAGAAACAATCTCCATATCTCACTGACACATGCTAAATAATTGTGCTTGCAGTTCATAGAATATTGAAATTCCACAATACTGATAATGCAGAAATTGAATCTATTTCCCTTCCATGAAGATCTCAGTGATAGCCAGGACTCCTAAGGATAAAGATAGGATTCGATTTAAAATTATATTCGAGAATACAAGCGTTTTTATTTTTCTTCTCAAGTTAAACAGTAACATTACATTTTAACTTATGACAAAACTCTTAAAATAAAAAGCAAACTGAATATTCCTTTAAATTATTCCACAGATTATTAGCACAGAATTATTTAAGTATTCCACAGATTATTAGCATAGAAAAGTTGAAGTTATAGACTTACTTTGTGTTAGATTTTTGAGTTCTTCCGATTCCATTTGATGTTCACCAATCTTCTCAAAGCAGTCATCTTCTCCTATTGCCATTACAGCTGTGGAAAATTTTATATATCTTAAAACGGAGTTAAGACTTTTTTGGAAGACAACTGCTTAACAGTAGGAGTAATAATAGTTTGGCTAACAAAAATAATTTATTTTGGAATCTCATTATCAAAACTGTAATTTCCGACACAAATCCAAGAATACACAGAATCACCACAGCAATCTATCTTATTCTTGCAAGAATGAGTAGCTTCCACTTTCTTTCTCCGTGAATGAGTATATGGATACAAAAATGAGCAAACTTTTAAGGAGAGAAATTAATCAGTACTTTCTGTTGACTGACCCAACAGAATAAAGACTTTTTAATCATTAGTAGGCAAGGCCTTGCCTCCCAAACTCTTTCTTTCCCTTCCCCTAATTCTAAGAGTGGGTCTATTAAAGTCTCTACCACATTGTGGCCACTTTCACATTTTCTCTGACGTATGACAGGTGAAAATTCAAAGTGTGAGAAGAAAAACTGCAATGGCATATCACAAAGCTGGCAACCAGGAGGAAGTAAAGGTTCTGAGATGAAGTTTGTAGGTTGGAGAGAGTGGAAGTTTATTTTCAAAGGTAATTTTTTCTGTGGCTGAACTACAGCTGAGATACCACACATTCATTAGTTTTTGAGCTTTGTATGTATGTGTGTGTGTATATATATGTGTGCATATATATATATTTGATTTTTCCTATTCTTGGAAATATCTTAGAAAGGAACCTTTTACCGCTGCGTCAAACTGAGCTTCATGTTACACTTAGGAATATGTTCTTAATATGTTCTTTGGCAAAAAATAAGCACCAATACCTTTCAGTTTTACCTAACATTTCCTATGTCTTACGTAACGTTTCTTAGCAAAATTTGTTCAAAAATCAGCTTATAATTAAAAAAATTTGAACCTTTAATTACTACTACCGACATCTATCATCAACCGAGAACGCATTAGCAATTATGCAAAATTCGAAATTNCTTGAATATTTTTTGCAAACTAATTGATTTAAACTAATTTAATAATTCCTTTAAACAAGGAAAACTCTCGTAACACCTAATCTTCCTATAGTTACCACCTGTCTATTGTCTTTTGGATATTCATTTTAGATGCATTACTGTACTATGACATCTGCAACATAATCAGTCCCTTCAAACAACCATATTTCCCATTAATTTACTGAATATTTAGGTGGAAAAATAATAGCTTTGTGTGCTGTTTATTATTAGATTTCTCTTAGTTTCTATTAGATGGTTTGTTCACAAAATAAAAAAAAGCTGTTAGTCAATGCCTGATAACCAGGCTTAAAAAGACATAGAGAAATAAACATGTTGCACAACTGAGAAACTGGAACTATACGTCTCATACACAAGAAATTACAGAAGTATCAAGTTGCTTTGTGTGATGTGCTATATCCAGACTGATTAACAAGAGAGTTACACTACATAGATCATGTCCAAGGAGAGTACCTGGATGGATTTTGGCCACTAAATCGCTTAGATAATTATCAATTTCTGTTTTAAAATAAATAATGGAGAAGTTATATGATTAACACATGGAGTTACATATTTATTGTGTGTATTAACTTCAAACATATTTTCTGTAGTGTTTACCAGAAGAGACTGCAAGGAAACAGAAGAATATGGGATCACAGAAAATTTTAAGACTGTTAAAATAGACTATTAATGATACTAAGGTAAGAGTAAATAATACTCTGAGTGAAGAATTTGAATTTAACAGAGAAGTGGAAGAGGTTCATAGGCTATTTGTTATTTAGTTTGATCTAGCCTAGAATAAGATCACAAATATGATGAATCAGAAGACAAAGGACCACTAATGGCTTTAGTGGAATTGAGAGAGAGCATAAAACATGTAATTGTAATATTGTTAATTACATTCATCAACTAAAGGTACATATTATCTCTTAAAGATACATCAAAGATAACTTTTCAAATTTTTGAGAAAGTAGCGAAGATTAATAATGAGTTAATCTGTTCTTATGGTATTTGAGATTGACTCTAAAGAAGTAGCCATATACAGACTGTCACTGAGAGCTACAAAGTTTTAAAATAATTTTGGCTTACAACAATCATAGCTATAAATTTGTTCATAGTATTTAATAATATCACAATGTCACATGACAAATGACACAAATATATATTATATTCTATATATACAAAAATACAACGTTTGAAAGGAAGAATCAGGAGTAAATCTGTAAAGTAGAATTGAATTTATGAACCGAGTTGCAATTAATATCATTCATGTCATGTGATTTTGTGCCGAACAGATACTGGAGATTCTGACTATTTATGAGCAAACACCCACTTAACATTTGAAGCCTTCAAAAATAGTGCACTAATAAAAGTTATATCTTGATATGATTTTCGACGTGTACTATATATAAAATCTACATTAAAATGGGAGATTCCAAAAAATAGGTGTCAATGAGCTCTAATTTCTACAATTATTGCTAACTTTCAACAATTTCTGATGAATCTCACCACAATAAACTGTTCTTCAAATATTATTCCTCTCCACTTAATAGTTAATAACAATGGTTATTTCTTAAGGTATGTTTTGTTTAGAAGTATTTTACATATTAAAATTCACTTTTTCCTTGTGGAGACAAAAGTATTACGATAAATAATGTCAGTTATTACGCAATACTGAGTTGATAGGGCAGTTACAAGACCTTAGTATGAAAGATTTATTGAAAGTTTTCCAAACAGACTTAAAGGTAAACCAAGTAAATAGAGTGGCATTGAAGTTCTACCTTGTTTATGCTGGAAAGGTTTTCTCAGCGATTCCTTTCCGTAAATTTAAGACACTTCAATATTTAAAAAGGATACAAGGCATGATAGAGACGACAAAAATCTTGAATCCATTCCACCATTTGTAGAAATGAGGGACAACTGGCACTGCCGTCACATAAAATTTCCTGGTCCTCCACTACAGTTAAATCACCAACATTTTCCAAAGATTTCAGAGCACGAAGTTCGAACCTTTCCAGTTCGGTGTTAGCACTTTTGAACTCTGCCCTACAAGGAAAAACCTTTCCATTACAAGAACGAATTACGCAGTAAACCTCATCGAACACCACTTTCGTACATTATCTGATGCACCACAGCTATTTCCTCTTCGATACTTTGCCTTATTTTGTACAATAGGTTGTCTTTTATGTCTGGTATATTTCCGATTGGCATATCATCTATTTCAGCCCTGTGAATGATTTTTCCTTAGTTTTAGCAAGAAAAACACAGCAAAATTACTTTCTGAGACTAACCTTTTAACGTAAAACAGTTGTTCGGAGAAATTCCGAATTTTTTCAATAGGTTTTAAACTTCTATCCAAAAGACCGCTTACAACGTCTTTATGCTTAACTAATTGCTTGAAAAACTCAAGGAGTGATTTTCTAAGCGGCTCCATCGTTTATTTCAAATAAACCATTGGTAAACAACAATCATATATGAATAACGACATTTCCTTCTGAAGTTCGGAAGGTACATACTTTCTTTTGACATGTCTTACAAGCAAACTAAGGCTTAGCGGGCAATTCTGAAGCGCTTGCGCTTCACCACGCTCTTTTTGGACGGTGGCGCCATTCTCTGAATTCGTTTGAACTAAGGGACATTACCCGCGAGAGTCGACATACTCTTGAGGCCTGCAGACTCTCTGCAGTTAGCTTGAGATCGTACTCCGAAGTCGAGCACCTGAACCGTTATGTGAAGCGAGGGCATCCGTAGATCAGACGAAGCATGGATGGGAAGCCGACAGCCGAGGACGAGCCGGGTTACGGCGGAGAACTCACTAATCCTTTCGTTCATCGCCTAGAACTCTCGGGAACTTATGAAAAAATCAAGGTAACTTACTTAAACTACATTTTAAATTTTGCGTAAGAAGTTGCAGCCAAAGACAGACCAATTTACGATCGACTTCAAGTTCCAAAGGAGAACGTTTCGCAAATAGTAAACAGTCGGCTGTAACAATTCGCGTCCGGCAATTGTTCTTTCAACAGTATTGTTGAGCGGTATTAAACTGTTTGATTTCAGGATTTTTTCTTTAAAAGACAAACGTTTGAAATGTTTCATATCTTCTTTGACACACTTGCTCTTGATTGGGGACACTTTCCAAAAGTAGCAACCAACTGTTACTTCAAACTGCTTATTCATTTCCTTCTCTGTAGCGATGTTGATAACCAAAAAATTTCAAAATATTAACTAACGGACTAATAATATCCATTATTCAGAAAGAAGCTTTAAAATTTGGGAACATGTAGTACACAGACAAATTCAGAACCCTATGGCGATCCATCACCTTTTCTACCTAGATATTGAATCACGAATACTTATTTACATAAGATTTACTGTTTTACTGAAAGAGAAGAAGGAATTAATTTTTATTTTGCTTTGAATATTCTGAATTGGAACAATTTAAAAATGTCTAGTTTACAGAGAAATATAACATTAAACCATTATTTTCAGAATTCGAAATAATGTGAATTTTTCTTTTCAAAGGATATCAATCATATTTTTACTTCAATTTACGCCTAATTCTGATTCCGCTGCAAACTAAACCATTCATTTGTTATCTTAGATATTAATAGAAAATGACAACAAAAAAGTGCGTATAATGGAATATTCAAATATTACCTCAACGAAATTTAATTTAACGATAAAATATCTATGAAAATATAGCGAATATATAATGGAATAAGCGGCAAAATGTCATGCCGCGGTCCACGGGTTAGGAAGCACTTCCTTAAACATATATTCCAAAATACAAAAATCATGTCATCGACCTAACGAATTCGTTAGATTTATTTATATACGAAACCAAGCCTTTAAAGGTAATAAAGATCTTTCCATTCTAAAGGTTAATACCCAATATTTAAGAAAAATAATAAAGATTAAAAAACATGGAAGTTGATCAATTGAACGTTAAAAACAAAAAATACAGCATCATAAAATATTGTGCCGGTTAAATCGCAGAATATTTATGAACAAACCACAGAGAAATTGATAAACAACCAAGTTCTTCGGATACCATTGCTTTTGCTTAGAAAGCGTTCTAATGTTGAGTACATGGCTAAAGGTAAATGTCTCCATAATAGTTGCACAACGAAAACCTTTTTTATACATCTAGGCTTTAAGTTTAAAATTGACGCAATTAAAATCTTTTCATCGAATTCTTGTCTCCGGTTACTCTGTATTTCCATTGATTTGTTACGTCGCATTTCTAATAATATAGCTTTCCGCATTCTATTAATTAAATGTGATTTATCGACTGAATATGACTTCAGCTCAGTTTTATTTGCATGAAAATAATCGTCCGTGAAATGAACTATTTAGAATCGTCAAAACTGTTGCAAAATTTGTAATGGTTCAACCAATATTTTGTATATCGTAACAACAACGAACTGAATTGTGCCCGGAAATTTTGCCGCGTTTTAATTGATGTTTTTTCTCTTATACGTTTACATGAAGAATTACAGCAAATCGTGATTTCGCACCAAAATAATACCACATACTTCTGCGATGTATGTATTATTCAAATTGATATCAACGTGTGCCACTTTTTGAGTTCACATCCTTCAGAAGTTCGTTGTTGAGAAACTTTTAGACATATTTTAGGCATACCAACAAAATAATTTTTATTTCAAATGAAATAATATCAGAAAACGCATTAAAAGAAATAATGGAATATTTTAGTCCACTTTATCGTTTATTTTCAACGAAAAATAAATCGGAATTGATTCCTTTTGGAAAGTATTCTCCTTTCGTTTTGCTTTCATTCTGATTTAATATCAAAGGGCTATACAATGTCATGTAGATGTCAGTTTTAATCATGGGTTCCAAACAAAATAAAAATCCAAATACATTTATTGTAAAAAGAACGAAATCGATAAAGCGAAGCTCTTTCTTTTAGATCATTCGAATTCGGGCTGCGAATTGGGAGCAGCTTTCCTTCAATTATCCTCGCTATTTAATGATCTGCATTCGTCGTTAGGCAAACCCCATACATCACAATTTTTCTTTCCTTTATATGCTTACTAGTCGCAATTGGGACTTCTAATATGATTAGATTAACGCAAACTTCTTGAAATGTAACAGGGAAGATTGCAGAAATTAAGAATGTAATTGGATAGAAATTAAACTGCGTTTTCCACAGTTGAATTGATTAATTGAATTTTATTTAAATACCGTGTCAGATGAGACAAAAATAAAATAGTCAACTTTCAATGATACACTTCTTACAAAGTTGCCCAAAAATGTTCCAGTAAAACCCCGCGCTTTTGATGATATTACGCGTAAGGTAGAACGATAAAAAAATAATTTTTATGAAGCGTCCAATAAACTGTTTTCTTAGAAAATAAACCTGAATAAAAATAGCGCTTTAGTTTGTTAAACATTTTCAATGGTATTTGTTAGTTAAAGTTTAAATTGCCAATTCATCAGAGACTGTTCCCTACGCAGAAATTGGAAAGATAAACGAGAGAGAAAATTTGAAGTAACTTGTCCATTGAAATTGAAATTGTATAATATGAACTTCGAAGTAACTTTTCCATTTTCAAAAGAATCAAATTTAAAACTCTCAGAATTGTCAAAAATGCAACAGAGAGTAGGATTGGCCGACGAAAAGGAAAGAAAAATTGAAATCCATCCACATTTATCTAAGCATCGGGGAAATCCACTTCTACTAAAAATGTGAAAATTGTTGGAAAATAATTGGACTATTTATTTCGACAGTAAATGTTTTAGGATTCTTGCAGCCAGAAAAAAGCAACAGCTTTAAAAAATAAAAGCGTAGCTATTCATTGAACACTTTGATTATAGAGACTGTGAAGGCGTCCATTAAGTTTCCGGAATAAAGTTTCACCGCGTCGGAGACTACTTCCGACTTAAATAAGACCGAGCTGTCATGCTGTAAGGATAGTACATACAAGTTCACACATTCCATATCCTACAATGAAAAGGCTGAACGATTTCATTTGCGCGATAATTAGACGTAGATAGAACTTTTTGGCGACAATGAACGTCTTGCGAAAATTTACTAAACGCCCTCAAACGTTATTTTGGCGAAATACGTAAATTTCGAACATATTACTCAGCAGTCTTTAAGTGAAAGAAATGGCTCCTTAATTTTACCTTCGAGATTCTGTCCACAAAAGATTTATATACCAGTCTGCCATCTTTTAGATGTCCCTTTATAAAAAACACAAAATTCTGATGGGTGATTAAAGTTTGAATCGCTTAGACCGTCATGGCGCCCGGTGTAAGTACGCGAAAGATAGGCGTATTTAAGAGGTCTTTATTACAAAATCGATTGTAGCAGGAGTGAATAATATGAGGACTGGGATGGGAAAAAGAGCTAAAACTGAAGTCTTTGCATATCAGATGAGAATAAAAGCGACATGACTGGCACTCATGACACAGGTCTCCCACTTTCCTTGAGGATATTCTAACCACTAAACCACCATACCCTTTCAAGAGTCTTTTATAAATTAAAGTTTATAGCATGAAAATTCAAAATTTTATTTTGTGTAAACGTCTTTCATGTTATATCACGAGTATGTACAGGAGATTCTACATTACCAAATATGTTAGATAGGATAAAATGTCGCTTTAACAGTAAAGAAGCCGCTAAAAGTAGGAAAAATTTGCTATATCTAGCAACAAAATTGCTAAATTGGCAAATGTCCGTCTTTCCTATTATTCCTAACGTATGTTTTTCACACATTCCATTCCAACTGCTTCCAGTATACTCATGCACTTCTCCTGGCATGTGTGTACATCCGATTTTCGTCACCAAACAATAAGGTGGGCGCAAGTATGCCTCAATACACGGCCATTTTCGCCCCTTTCCGACACATCCTCTTTTAAAATTTTTTTTACCATTATCAAAATTGCGCGTCCAAAACTCAAGTAAAGTTTTTCGCCTGTCTTGCACCAGCACATTTCTGTGTGGATCACGATTTGTAATATAATTGCACGGTTTCTTTAAATTGAAATCGAGAAATACAAAAGAGGTAACGGAAATATAATTAAGAGGAAGTAATCTTCGATGAGCACGCTTATCCTATCGAACCAATTTTTTGTCCACACAGGAGGGCCTTCAATTATTTTTCCTTGTTATACATACTGAGGTTTTAAAACGGGAGCGTAAATTATTTTCTTAAGGTACCTAATAGACAACGCAAACACGAAATTTCATGTTCACTTATTCATTAAACATGTTAAAAGTAACTGCAAACGTCTGGCTTCTCTTTCGACTCGTTTGAATATCACGAAAATGTATCTTATTTTCATTTCAGCGGTTTCGCTGATTGGATCAATTAACTTACATTCTCATGCTAACCATATCAACACCAATGAATACTCATTACGAGTATCGGTTCAATTCCGGTTTCGCTCTTCCGACAACCACCTAGCGGTTCGAACCGACTTTGTCGTTGCGACAATTGTAATATCATATCCATCTGATAGTTCGTTATATTATTTTAACCCTTTTTTACATGCACAACATTACACTGAATTGCGAATAAAACTTAGTAATAATTAGTAGCAAGTCGAATTTTCATATCTTTAGAAGACCTTCCTTCAATCAAACTTAAGAAAAATGAGCGTTATTGGAGACCAGCAATCGGAACGGAATAAATACGTTCGGTATCGCCTCAAAAGCTTAATTTTTCTCGGTTATGGTTCGGTTTCTACTCTGGCAAAAGTCACAGTTTTTTCGGTTTTGGTTTTCGGTTTGGTTCCGGTTCGATGCCATGGTTGTGAGTATCTAATGATGAAATTCAAAATCAATGCGAACTGCAGAAGCAATAACTTTTTGAGAACGACAACGAGTATCTTCCTTAAACTTTTTGAATACCCTACGTGTTTGGTCATTTCCGTTGTCTGATTAAGTATCAGGCAGTAGTAAATCGTAAAAGGTTTTATCGCTTGGAAGTGTCAGATTCATCAGCAAGAGCATTCATCACAGAGACCCAGAGGCCCTCGATCTGCTACCCGATTTTTATTCCTCCTTTGCATCAACATTTATTCATTGGAGGGTCATGACCGCCAGCCCCATTGCACGTCGCACGTCTGTTTATCCGAAACGAAGTCAATAACCGTGGATGGCATTGGATTGTCATAAGAATAATAATAAAATCGATCAAATGATTCAACAGCCCGAAAAGAAAAAGCACTGTTGCGTGCACTTTTACATTTCTGAGAATGCGAGGTTTTCCTTTTCCCTTCATTAGTGCACGGAAAGAGCTAGTACACGTACAGGAGTTAATTTCCATCGCACTTGATTCACTCGAAGGTTATTCTTGCGAATTTCCTCTTGGTGATATTGCATCTGTAACACTAACGCACTCATTTCGAGGTTTTCTTCCTCAGTCTTTCTAATTATCACCCGCTAATTGTTATCTCCGTGAAAATAATGCAAGTTTAAGTTGAGAATAAGAGAGAGAATAACTTTCTCTGTTTATTAAGCATTTTCTCGGTAAAAATCCTATCCGTAGTATAGTAATGATGATCAAAATAACATTATAGGATAAACTTTGAATTGTAATTTCTCATTTACTTATTATTTAATTGCTCTACCTTACACACGATGATTAAAAATCTCGCTAAGACATCATCAAATCCATATCAACCCTTGAAATGAGTTGCTCAACATTAGACGTAATTATTTTTGTAATGCTTCGCATAAATTTAGAAATGTGCGGAAGATAATTAAAAAATTAAAACTATTTAAATATTTAGCTTGAATCAGAATTAGCAGAATCCAAATTTTTGAATTTCATTTTACTCGTTCATCCGCACGTATTCGCCGAAAGTTTGCAAGAATTTGCGCTCAATTTCTCAGAAAATATTTCATTTCCACTCATATTCTTGGGTAGTGTTATTCGTTAGCAGAGGTATACCGGTACTTGGCTGCCTTTCTCCTCCTACAGCCACATCTCCCGCTTCTTTCAGTATTCATCAAGGACCTTGAACTACTTTCTCGCCGTTACCCCACCTTCTGGCGTAGGTAGTGTGAACCACGGAAATGCGGCCTTAGTTAATACACACATACGAATCAATCTCGCTGTCCTCTTTCGAAGTTTGCTCGCTCATGTCCTCCTTTATTCACAATAGCCTCCGACTTTCTTATTCTTAGACGCATCTTTCACTTAACTTTTCATTCATTCCAATTTACCTGAAGCTAAGTTCATCTCTGCAGTGTCTCATTCACAGCAGTCAACTTTATTATCTGTTTTCCTCTCCTTTTAGAACCATTCATATTCTCTTCATACTCCATCTTTGTCATTCTGCTTCCATTTTTACTCTACACTTGTTCATACCCATTGGTGTTGCCAGCCATGTTCCGTCTTTATTAAGTTTGCCTTCTCCGGCAATTTAGGCAATTTTGCGTTTGCTTCATTACTCAGAAATCCGTTTTCCACCAGAGACAAATCCTGGCTACGCCCCTGCCAAACCAATGTTAAACACCCCATTCATACAGATCACGCTGGCTTTCTTTTTGTCCACGTTCATTACCATTTCATTTTTGACTATCTCTCCTGTTTTTTACAACATATTCTTCATAAAATCCATTTGAACTGCCTCCACTTTACTCACCCGTTTCTCCTGAAAAATTCATCTTCCGCTGACATGCAAGTAACCGAGCGCAAGAACACTTCTAAGTACACCAGCTTTTGTCTCTTTCGACCATTATTATCGTTTAATTGAAGACCGCATACCATTGTTCTTCCTGCATTCACATACCTTTCTATCAGCAGTTACTTCTCAATTCGCAGTATACATTCTAGGTCCTTCGTTAATAACCTTCTTAATTCGAACCATCTACTGCAGGTGTGGATCATGTCTCATTTATTTTAGAGGAAAATCCTTCAATCGGAGGTTCTTTCCTTCTGTCACATGTTCTTTAGAATTGTTCAATTTTCCAATTTCGTGTTTTTTGTTTAAGGAACCTCCCTCTTTTCAAAGACCTTTGGTTCAGCGAAAAACTCATCGAAAAGCATACAAATTGGAGGATTGTATTTTTTCCAAATCTGACCATGGATAATGTATGCACCTTCTTACGTTTAAAATCACGGAGTAGGCCATCACTTTGTGGTATCTTAACATCACGAGGATTTTTTGAATAAAACAGTTTTGAACGACAAAAAAATAACTTTAACTCATCCACAATATATATTTTGTTGGCAACTAGTTTCGGTTAGTAATAGTTCACTTGCAGCTTTCCCCCTCTCCTCCTTTCTCTTTCGCCTATAAAATCCTCCTTTTTCCTCGGCTTGAAGATGGCTATTACGACAGGAATAATTGATGAGAAAATCAGCGACATGACTGGGACTCGAACTCAGGTCTCCCTTTCTCCGAATACCTGTTCTCACATCTCCCACTTTCGGAATAACTACCTGAATGTATTGACCTGGGTTCGAGTCCCAGTCTTATCGCTATTTTTCAAATCTGTTATTCCTTGGGTTTTAGCCGCACGGAACGTAAGTTTTCGATTATTGAGCAGTGAAAAACTTTTAGTAATCGAAATTACGACATACGTAAAAAAAAGAATCAAGATTTGCCGCATCCGAGATATTTTCAAACTAAATTAATAACAAGCAATATTGTTGAGCAGCATTTTTACAAGCATAAAGTCTATAAATATAAAATAAAATAGTCCATGGAAATCTGTAAGTCCGACAATAAGATAAATATAGCTGTTGGTGAAGCACAATGGAAATGGAAAGTCTTAGAGCACTACTGCTCTCTGGAAAGTCTTAGAGCACTTACAGCTAATAATACTTTGTAATAGCAGCAAGCTTTCGCAGGGAATGAATTCACAAGTTTCTACGTGCGAGCAGCACAATGGCCATACAATAACGCATTTAATGGTATTAAACAAGCAGTGGCCAGGCTGATTGTCGTTTCTGGCATCACACCTCAGTAGCTTTCATGTCATCACAGCCACAGCAAGACTGATACCGATCACACAATCTATGTGAAAGATACATTTTTCTCTACTAATTACCAAAATTAAGGAAGAATATTCCATTTAGAGGGAATTAGCAACACCGATAGGGATAAATAATTATTTTACCTTGGTCACTGACGGAATATTTATCTCCAAAAATAGCTAATTTGGCGATATCGGAAGTAGAAAACATGCAGATATACACACATTAGAGAAAGAGAGGCAAAATATCTGCCTGCATTCTTTCACGTAATTGTTAAATGAATTACAGCAAATAATTTTGAGAGACGGTTATTGAAGTCCACAGTTCCGTGGCAGAAGAGAGAATAGCCAAAATAATGGCTCGTGGCAGCAATTATTTCGAGGAAGAAGGACGGCAATCACGATGTCGTTCACGTGGCAACAGATTTTCCAGTTAGTTGAGGCACAAATTCGGAAATCAACAGTTGGAACTATTTCAGACGCAGTCATTTTCGGACGGAAGCTTCCGCGTTGTAAAATTCTCGTGTCCGACGATGCATTGAACGAAGAAATATAATTCGCTGGATCTTTCTTAGAACTTCGTCGTATTTTCTTAGGAATAAATTTACGATATGTTCTCCTTTGATACGACGTCATAGATAGTAGTAAAATGGTTCATTTCGCTTCATGAACTTACTTCTAGTTAACATTTCCAGTATTTACGTTCAATAATTTATGAATAAACAATCTTGTAGTTTTCTAAAAGTAATCACATGAAACACCTATTTATTTTTTAGCTATTCAATAAGAAAACAAACAAAATGAAACACTGAGATAAGCTCATTTCTCGTTGAATGCAATAAAATGAATGAGAGAACAGTTTAACAGTTTATCCTGGTACCTGAGGATATCCATCGTGGTCGAAACCGGTCTTGCCAAATTGTGCAATATACGAAGCTCTTCTCTGATTTGTTACACTGTTCTCTGATTGATGGCGTTACACTAAGTTGGGCGATAGCACCTGTAGTTTATTCAACGCAATATTCCGCATTAAAAACAATGAAATACCGTGAACATTAATTTCCAAATTTGAATACGGTAGCAACCAATACGGTTGCTCTTTTTCTTTCTTCAATTCTTAATGTTAATTTCCCATCGCAACGCATACTTTTAAGTTTTAAATTATTTTATATGTTATGTTATGCATACTCTATAACATTTCTGGTGAGGGTATTTGTCTTTTATGATGATATGTTCGTTTTTTTCATTTGCATTGGCTGCTCCTTCGTTGAGAAATAATTTTCACTTTGGAGTTCGAAATGTTCCTTGAAAATGCTCACTGTTGCTCGTAAAAAGCTGTTGTTATGTTTCACAGCCCCGCGAGTGAATTCGTCAGCACTTTCCACAATTGATACCGGTGTAAATGCTGAACGGCGATTTCACTCGGTTTTATTTTAGTTTGCTATTATCCTAGATGCTTGATTGACATTTTGAAAGCTCCTCTCTCTCCGGCTAAGGTACCGAGTATTGTAAGCACATCAACTGTATTGTAGTATTTCCAGCGACTGTTATGTGGACATTGGTGTGTAAGACTAGCTACATTATGTAGTAGTCGTATGTGCTTCGACATCTGAGGTAATTTCGCACGTAGGCTCCCACCGGGAATCGAACCCGGGACCGCTTTCACCGAAGAATACGTTGCCCGCTTGGCTATCCGGGAGATCTGCTTCATAACGTTGTTATGGTGAAGTTAATTGGTATATTTGACAATAGGTATGGACTATTTAACTTACTATTAGCAGGATTATTTATAAGTTAGTTTTAACTAAAATGTCTTGTCTTATACATCTTCCTTAACGTACTTGGTTATATCTTACCGCCTGAATGGCATTCATATATTTACGGTCTTTTATATATATATTAGAATGATAACAATTTAGAAAGGAGTCCACTTTCTTTTCCGGGTTCAACGAATGTACTCAAAGCCTTTTGAGAAACCTCTGCTAAGCGAAATCGTATTTCAGCAAAGACGATTTGCTTTTCGTTTCAACCTTTTCTTCGTTTTCTCGATTACTTATTTATTCTTTTCGCCCTTTTGTAACTTTTTCGAGAAGTGACGCAGTGAGTAGGTGATTTTGGAAAGTGGCCGCAAAGGGAATGTTGCCGAAAAATCAGACTGGGGTGGTGAATTGGGCAGATGAAAGCGGTGACCGGAACGCTCTCCTCTTGGTGATGGCACGCACCAGTATTTGGGCTCTTCTCTTTGGAGCCATCGACGGGGAAAACGGGTCGACCGTTAGTTTCGGCTTTTCATGGTCGGCGACGTTATTCTCGTACCACAGAATGCGTGTGTGTCGATACATGTGCGTGTGTATATCGAGTATAGGACCTTTAAACACAACATTTCAATTGAATTCGAATAGACCAATACACGAGAGAAAAGGTAACTTACAGCTTATTGAGATGGAATGTATTTATTATCTTCTGGTAAAAAATCCAATCTGGCCTACTTCCTAGAATTAAGGTTAAGCGAAAATTTTGTCCTAATTTCTTATATAACTTGCCTAATTCGAAAGTATTGTAACTTAAACAATCAAAGTAAGGTAGAAATGCCAATTTCGCGCATGAGCCCCCACGGAATTCGAACTCTGGCCGGTTGCACTAATGATGAACGCTACCTACTCGGCTATCCGGAAAGCCGAAATATATATTAGATGCGTAAAAAACATAATTAAAACGTGATCGACTATTCTTAGTAATTACTAGTAATTGTTAATCGACCTGTACCAGGGTGTGAACAGTTTAAGTTAAATAGCAGGCTCTGTCATATATATTCAACCATTTGGTGTAAGGAATATTATTGTTTTCATATAAATTACAATGAAAATATATTTACGTAACTTAGATTTATCAACAGATTAAATTCATGATTATAATATGCGCAAAGTCACGTGGTACTTTGAAACTTTATAATGTAGTATTTATCTGTGTGTTAACTTTATTCATTACCCGTTCCACTACATACTATATTCCCGCTCAATCTCGAATTTCAGGATATCCTATGGAGTTATGCGTCGCTAAAAATACACACTTTTTAGTTGTGTAGCAGTAGTGTAGCAAACAGCATCTTCGAAATGCAACTGGTAAGTCGTGTGGAATGCAAAGATCAACCAGTAATACTTTAAGAAAGCCGATGGAGAGTCAAAGGCATTGCATTTTTCCTATTATTTCTCGAATTCTGTCGCACGGTTTGATCTGCCGGAAGTGGGGTTGGTCACGGATTTAGAGATATTTGAATGTATAGCAGCTCGTTTCGTTAGCGAAGATTTCAGGTTCGACAGCAGAGCAGGCTGTTGAAGTCCTTCAGACAGAATGAGATCAAGGTTAGATCTTGTTACGGACGGAAACTTGAAATAAAAAAAAATCTTTCTATATTCAGGAGTGTACGTAGCTGACGGCTTGCAAGGTAATATGCAGAGTAAATCAATCATAAATTACGATTTTTCCCTATTGAATCTACTGATAAATTTGTTCATATAAACTGCTTTGTTAATCTTATTTAGAAGTTGTGAACTTCAAAGAAGAGTATAGTATCAACACAACTGAAATATATATTACTCTGTTGATATTTTTTAATTAACCCTTAAACTATTTCTGTTTACTCAAATTAATTCTTTATACTTATATTCTTAAACAAATTTTCTAATATTCATCGTCTGACTTCCTAATGAAGAACAATTCTAATTGTTTTGTATAATAATATTCTGAAAGAATCAATGTGTTTTTGTTTCCATTACGTAGTTCACTCGATTAGATTAGCGAAGCAAACAGGTCGGATGCTGGGACGAAAATTTTCCAAAAAACGTCGTGAAAGAAGGAGATAAACACAATTTTTGACCCCAGAAATTCGAAATTAGCAGTAGGAACTCAATTCTTTTGTCGAAAAATGCAAGAAGTGGTAATACTAGAAATCGTCTATGATTATTGGATTACTGTTAAAGGAATAATGCTTAATATTTTATTAAAATTTTTCAAGATTTCCATTTAAAAAGATATACTTCGTCCTTAGAAATAATTTTTTAAAAATTTTGGCCCCAATATCAATTTTTTTTCAGTTTCATAGTTCTTTAGATTTTCGGAAGAAAATCTTAAAACTTCAGATAAAGTAGAATACGGCCTATATTTGTATTATATTGCTGATGATTTCACGCGATAGCGCTCAGGTGCAGATTTGCTACGTAGTGTTTGAAGCAATTAGCATTCCAAAACGAGGAAAGCGCATCAATGGTGGATCTTTACATAACTGTTCATAATAATCTTTATTCTTTTTGTGAAAGCAATATTCAACAGTAAGCACTTTTCGACAAAAGAATTGTGCTATGCGGTTAATTTAAAAATTTCTGGGTCAAAAATTGTGCTTCTCTTCTTTTTTCTAGAAGATCCATTGTAAAATTTTTGTCCCATCATCCAACTTTAGTCACACAAAGTGAGGTTTCCATGCCGGAGATGATAAAAAAAATCGATCATGAAAAGAATAATCTGACGGACGTATGTGAAAGGAGAACAAATATGGGATGGAGCGTTTACGTCAGGGATACGAACATCCCAGTGAACGTAAGAATATGATGTTCAAAAATGTGTTCAAGGGATTTACGGAAGAAGGAAAAAGATTCTTTCCCAATCTCGAAATCGTCTGCGCATCGAATTCTTGTCGCAAGAGGAAATGCACTTTCAGCAAATTCATTTGTAATTATATCACCGCATGTAGATTTCCCTGATTCGTCATTCAGGGATGTAAACAACTTGCTTTCCTTAAGATTCGCACAGGTTGGAATGATCCAACGTCAGTCTAATTTCTTCTTTCAAATTCGGTAGAAAATAAAGGAGGCCGTCGCACGGTGATACCAAAGGGTAAAATTAAACATATATTATAACAAAATTTTGCTCTGACTCCAGAGGAAATACAACTTCAGAATTTGCTTTTTTCAACTGAAGATGAAGAATGAATGAATAATTGTTTCAGGAAATGATGTTTATATCAATATAAATAATTTAGTGATGTGATATTTGTCGATAAATACTAATGAAATCGTAAAGTGGCCAACACGTAATTATACTCCGTGAAAAATGTAAGTTATCAATTGTATCACGTTTGATTCCTCGTGGGGCTATATTCCAAAGTAATCTTGAAATAAACGAGGAAGTAACGTTAAACTTGACTCTATCAGATTCACTGAGGGCCAAGAAAGCAACCATATTTTAACATTTGGGTACATCTTATCAAAATTGGCGTGAATTTGATCCTTCAGTAAGTTTTCATACCTTTAGTAAATAACCTAACTGAATTTTCGGAAAGTATTTCGACCCAGTAGGCTTATGATCAGTGTATCAAATACCCACGGTTGTATTTTAGATGCTTCTGATTATCACATATTTAATATGGCCTCCATGGTGATCTGTGTTAAACGAGGATTGGTTCGGAAAATAAAACATGGATAAATCTTAAGTTTCGAAATTTAATGTTGAGAAAAATATAATATCCGTGCATTCTCTATTCCTCGTAATTTTTTATACCACATATTTTTACATGTTTCATCAATGGATGTGAATAATCCTTCTCATTGGAGGCTCATTATTTAAATTTTAAGAATTCTTCTAGTCGTCATTAAGCGGATAACATTGGATACGCGGATAAAATAATCTTCTTCATTCTCCTCTGAGTACTTTCAGTGTCGGCATAAACCTATCTTCTAGACTTTTACAATTAACAGATTTATAATAAATATTTCATCAAATGCGATGAATAATCGTTTGCAGTCTGTCTAAAAGAACCCTTTGCTCTAAGATCGGTAATAGAGGGCTGAAATACGTTTCCATGTCCATGTTAAACCGTCCTTAAATTGTCATTTCTAGTTGTTATCGCCGATAAATCTTGCACCAAATAATTACTGAAGGTTTGGCAAGAGAAACTCCAAATGAAGATTATTTTTCTGAATTCGTTCCAACCCTTACATGATAGCAATGAATCCCACGTGGAGGAGATTCCAAGTGAAGTGGACGCATTTGAAAATTCAACCGTTTCCAGTTCCGATGTGAAAGTGTGTGTATCGAAATTCTACCGAAGGTGGCTAGTGGATGGCCTAACTTTAAATAAAACGGAAATCTCCGTTTCGTGTTAGAAACGTGAACCGAAATGATTTCCAAAATGAAACGTTTCTTTGCAACGCACTGTTTCACTTGGATGCGTCGTTTTATTTGCGATATAACAGTCGATTTCGGGAAAATGTGGATCGATATCGATTTGGCCCTAATACGAGAGACGTTCAAAAAGTTCCTAGCATCAAGCAGTTTTGCTTTTGGTGATCTTCTTTCTCATTTTTAAACTCGATCAAGTCTAACGAAATTAGACTACGGTATTCGAGGAATGCATCAAATGCCTTGCGAACTATTGTTTGTCTATTGGAATTCAATGAGCAGCGATTAAGAAAATTAGGCTCGGAGTAACGAATAAAAAAGTTTCATAATTGTAGTGCAAAGAAAACTTCTATTATCTTTATCATTACTGAATCATAATTACTGACCATTATTACAGTAAACTCAATACGAGGATTGCATGACGTTTAAATATCAATTAATTTTCACGAGAGCATAAATAAATCAATATCAACTGATATTTTAAATGCTTAAATTGCATTCTGGGAAGAGAGGACGGAGTAAGTGGGACGCGGGTATATAATGCGTTTTTGATGGCCGGGTCTGGCTCTATATTTCGTCCTTTCAGATGCATCGCCTTTGTTCTCTCCGCATTAACTTGCGAGACAGCAGCACTAAGATGACATTGGCATATCTAGCAGTAATTAGGACGCCCGCTGGCTTACGACACATCCTTGGCTAGAACAATACCAATTGAGATGCTTTCTCTCGACCTCAATTCACACTTCCATCGCACATTCTATTGGAAAAGAAATTCACTTGGAGATAATATATTTTGGCGAATAAGTGTAACGTTACTGCGTGGCTAATATATATAGTAGAAATTTGATATATTTGTGGATATGTGATCCTCAATGTTCGCCTAAAAAAGGAGAGCTTAAATTTGCGCAATTTTCAAACTTCGCTATTTATAAGATGTTGTCACACGGCATAACATGGGCTGGTATTTAGTCAGTTTTCAGTCACGAGTGCGATTTTACGTAGTGTTATATCTTTCCAGAAGGATAAACGCGGAAATCGGCTTTTATCGATCAAAATTATTATCTTTAAGAAAATCAAATCATCGCCTTCAAAATCGAGACAAATTATAAGAAAAGGATTCCATTAATACGATTTTACTATCAACATTAACTGTATTTTCAGCTCTAATAACTTCGATTAAATAAAGGGAGTTTTGGAGAAATGTCGCAGCTTTGAGGACCTTTAGGATCAAAGGCAGTCGTTGAAGTCTCCGAACAAAGATATGTGTGGGGAGGATGGGAAGGCTCCTTATGTATTGGGAATTGATTGTGATTCATAAAATATATTCGATAAAATATTTACATGCTATCTTACTTACTTGTTGTAAGAATTATCTAAGATAAATGCAGTTAATTTGTGAATTGTTAATGAAATTAATTAGTCTATGAAAACAAATAATTCATTGTTACCGAATCTTGAAAAAATACGTATAAAATATTTTAGGAAAGTAGAAATCGATTCTTGTTCCCAGAAGGATTCCAAATAATACGATTATGAGATTTATATTTTGGGGATCGGATTAAAATTTTTATTTTGACCTCTTCATACGCACATATAGACGTGTTAATGGTCAAGATTTGGGTAAACATATATATAATAACGAATATATATATTCATTGTTTGAATGAACTGATTCTTTGGTTGTTTGTACATTTTGAAGAGCTTATTTTCTACTCTCGTTGTCTAAAATGGTGTATTATTATATGCTGATTGAATGAATATCAATCTCAGTTGATTATTTACACATTTTTTATGAAAAGTTCGAATATATTTTGTAAATTTGCCTTATGTTTGTCATATTCTACGCAATAAAATAAATTTAATTTTATTGCTTTGTTTTCCCTCTTGTGATGAAATACAAGACATATTGGTGAGCATAAAGAAACATCTTTAAATAGCATATATGCCAATTTAATTTTTAAAATGTCGCAAAACGCGGCCTAAAAAGTAGCAATAATTCTTAAAAAATGAAAAAAACATATTGCTAGATGTAATTATATAAGGACAATTATTTGAATTCGCTTATGTTAATAAATTATCGATTAAAACATTATACTCGGACGTAACGCATAACGTATTTTCTTTATGCTAAGGATTGAAGATGTCCTAAAAGTCTTACAAAAATCGCTCTTATACGAGGATTCTCTACCACATTGGGAAATTTAATAAATCTTCGAAATTTTTAATAATTTTTAAATTTTAATATTGTTTAATATATTTTTATTGGAAAATCTTGATGCTTATTTGAACTAAAGATTAGTCAAAAGATGCTTTACACGTGCGCAGAGGAAAGATTACGTAATACTATAAATGCGAGATGTCGCTGAAAGTAAGTCGCTAATAATGGGAAAGAGGTCACTTTCTCTAGCGACAAAACAGCTAAATTGACAACTATGTCTTTGGGTCCCATAGAAGAATCGTTTTGAGCTCCCATTTCTGCCCTGAGCTCTCGTTCCCTGCATCACACAATCATTCGAATAGCTTTTTACAATCTTTCTCTTGATCTTGAATCTTTCAATGATCTACGCTAATCCGGCTTAACTTTGAGTTTTAATTGTAATAGAAATGACTAATTATAATCACAAATTAATGTCAATGGAATTACATGAGATCCAGCATATAGTAAGAGAAAGCTTTCAGTAGTAATGAAATAATTAAGTTATGAATGAGCTCTTCTGTTCATTTATCGGCGTTGCATCGCAGTAGCAAAATCTTCTTCAGCTGTTTTCTCTCTCCTTTCACGTATACTTACGTCATCGCTTTCTCTACTGAAACTTTTTCCGTGAAACTTTTTCTCTATTCGAAACCTTTGAAATGTCAAGTATTTAAAATTAGGCAAAGTATAACCTGAAATGCATCGCTTAGAAATGTATCTTGACAATAGCGGCCAGAAGTGTCTTTGTCGGAATGGTGGGAAACCATCTATTTGCTATCCCTCGTAGTTGAAGATACTATACAGTCAAACCTTGGATTGCGAGCATAATTCGTTCCGGAAACGTGCTCGTGATACGAACTTGTATATAAAAATGATTTCCCTATAAGAAACAATGGAAACTCAGATGATCCGTTCCACAACCTAAAAATATTCATATACATAATAATGATTGCTAGGGAAGTAGTGATCACGTGACGTTCGCCAGTGAAAACAGCGTATATGTACTCCAGGTATTGCTCGTATTGCAAGACCTCGCACGTATATCAAGTTTGAATTTATTAAACATTTTTGCTCGTCTTGCAAATCATTCGCAAACCGAGTTACTCGCAGACCGAGGTTTGACTGTATTCTCGTTCTGAGAAACTGGGAATCTTCAAATTCTAAACCAAGGACGAAACCAAGACTATGCCTTAAGACTACTCTTATTTCATACGTAGTACAGACCGGAACCATAAATAAAAATGGGAAAGTCCCGGTCAAAACGGGATGTAAGCCCACTCTTTTTGTTAACATTTTGATCTAGCCTTACAGATTGGCGAATGTCTGTAAGAGTTACTATTAAAGTTTAGTCCCCTCTGTATTATCGAGTTGTAGTATTTTTGTTTTATAGTACTCACGAATTTCCTCCAATCTTGTATTTTAATAACTGCAGTAATCGGGGTATAATAATAACTGTTGGTGCGGGGATTTAGTGTTGTGTGCAGCTTTGTTGAACATATTGGTAATTGGGGATCTCTATAGACCAGATGTGTGCAGATGTAATCTTTGTATGACATATGTGACGTTACTGCCGGAAAGTAGTCCACTTGTGAGGTGATTATTGTATTAATAATAATAAATTTAATATAGTAGAGTCAGCCAAAATGATGCTGCTTTATAGACCTCATAATTAACGGCGTGGGTAATAGATGCGGTGAAAGATTGAAATTCTGGTAGACCTTCCATCTATCACACTCGAATCCTTACGGACCTCTTTTTTTCCATGCATATATGATGAACATATTTTTATTTTAGAAAATCTAATCTTGCTTTTATACTCTTACAGTCTATCAATTGCTTTATAAATCACTCCGTGACCTAATTTGAATCATTACCTCCAAGTTTTGGATGTTCACAACTTGATGTTTTTAGTTTATTTGGTGCTGTGACGGAGTTGTTAGCGTTCCAAACCTAGTCACACCGGAGGTGTCTCGCTTGGCGCCTAGTTGCCTGATGACTCGCCTGGTACTAAGTGCCTAGATATTTAGTGGCCACACCGGAGCATCAAAGCCAGTCTCCATAGATGTGTCGATCGTTCACATCGTTGAAATGTCTCTTTCAGAGTTGAGTAGAAAAATGCTTCAAGCAGAAAATATTTCTTTGAAATATAAGTGAATGCGGAAGTTGTCATCATGCTGGATGCACAATATTAATTGTGAGAGAAGTGAACATGACGAACTTAACGCGTTGTGCAAGCAACTTCGGAAGTATGAAGACACTTTTTTATTTTCTTGTGAATATCATGCGCTGTATATGTTAGAAACCACTAGGCAACACGCCAGGAGGAACCGAGACGACCATTCGCCTACAGATTCACCAAGCGACTTGCTAGGTCTTCTAGCACCCGGTTCGGCCGGTCACGAATTTTCTAAGCTGTTTGTTTATTAGGATGAATCACTAGGCGAGACATCAGACGACTAGGCGTCAAGCGAGACAGCTCCGGCGTTGCCTCAGCCTAAGGTCCTGGATTCGAGCCTCGGCTAACCGGTTTTTTCTTGTTGGAGAATGGTCGTGTGTGTTCACCTATTTGTTATAAAGTATTCACGGCTCTACTGTAACTGTCCAACGAATGGATATCTGTGAGGGCACCGGGAAATAAATTAAATGTTTAGTTTTGCTGAGTATTTAATGGTATTTTGTTTATTCGACAGACAGCGGTGCTGACGGTGGCCCTGCTGCCTCTCCGAGTGTGCATAATCGCAATTCTGCTGGTGGTCGCGTGGTGCATTGCGGTCATCGGGTTGGCGGGAATCAAGGAGGAGGAACTGCAGAAGAGGCCGCTTACAGGATGGAGGAGGTTGGCTCGAAACGCATTGCAAACAAATACGGTGGTATTGAGGACTATACACGCGATCTTTGGTTGGGCATTAACTATGTTGAGGGTTGCAGTCCAAGGAATATTACTGCTTTGCTTTTCAAAAGCAATACTCGAATTTTTGTAAAATATAGGTATTTTATTTGAGGAGAATCTGCGGATGCTGTTTGTTTTTGTAGCCATAAAAGTATTAGTTCACTTTGCGATGCTGCAACAAGTTTCATTTCAGTAATTGAAGTTTTTTTTTATTTATTCCACGTACCGTGTTTCATCCGTTAATTACTTTCAGAAAATAACTTTATATCGTACTTATATTGCGACTGTACGTGATTTTCCACAATGTCGAGACTGTGGAAACAAGGCGGAAATAAAACAAAATATGATCGATAAAAAAATTAATAGCAAGCATCATTTTAGTTCCCAGAATTGAACCATATTTCGGGTACTTAAATCCCTACGCCAGAATAAAAATTATGTTTTAGGGCACTTACGATAAGGAGTTAAGCTATTCGTTGTTAGCCGAACATTAAAACGTAAATGTATTATTAGTACACTATTCTGGTGTACAAATGACGATCCAAGTAAATAAATGAGTTATTTTTCTTTCAGAATGCATTTCAACAAAATATTGACCTGCGTCTAATTTTCTTCCTATATAATCATTCAAATTGGCAATAAATGTTGAGTGTCGTTTTGATTCAGTTTAATAGGTGACATTCACAGTGTAGGAATAAACTAAATGAATGAATATAGAATAAAATCGCATTAATTTAATCAAGAAAATAAAGAAAATGGTATCATGTCCGAGATATTATCAATAATTTAAGATTAATGTTTTTTCGGGAATCTTTTGTCCAATTGTACGAAATTCACCTAATTTCTTCTTTTACTTGTGGCCAGGGCCGTCTGGGAGTTGAAGGGCAGTTGGTACGATCCCCGCTATCTATGTAGGCCTCCCTTTGGGTTGAAAGTAATAAAACGTTACCTAAGAACGATCATTTCCCAAGAGAGGTTGACAGGTTTATTTACTTCGTCAATCAAATACGAGGAAGTTAATGAGATTGATAAGTGAAACATTATCGTATTAAAGTTAGAAAAGTATATATTTTAATACCATAATAACCCTCATTATTTTCTATGAATCTTTTTAAACCTTAATAACTAGTTTTAAATATATCTTACATATTTAGAAAACTCGTACATATACATATACATAATACCCTGCAAGCCGACTTTCGGCGTGTGGCAGGGGGTGTAAAATTCAAGCGTTCAAATTTCACAGGAATAACAAGTTTTTTTTTCTTCACACTTGTTATTCCTGTGGGATTAGTTGCATGACTTCATCATGCAAACAAATTCACTTTTCCTTAAGTCATTCGAATTACCTCTTTCTGTTATTGTTGTCTCGTACCTTACGCGAAAAGAATAATTTGAAAGAACGACTTGTCCTAGCATCTATTTCTCTTATTTCAAGATGATTGTCGGATCGGCCGAAGTAGCAGAATAGGATGGTGGCACAATATCGCAAATGTACTTTTTCTGAAGCTATCAAGCAATTGCAGCCTAATCTTCTTTCATTCAAGGAATCCCAACCTACTTCTGACAGCATTTTTCGTAGCGCTTGATTTTTTTCATACTTTTTAACAAATCACATCGCCTCGCTCTGCACTTTCTCGTGTTTTCGGGGAACGTTTCATCCACTGGGTCCCATATACTCGCCGCATATTCCAGATGGGGCCTGACTAAGGTGAAAAAACATCGTTCTAACCCTTCAGTAACCCTTTCAACGCATCTATCTACAATGTGTTTTATAAAAACGAGCTTTTCAATTCTTTTACCGCAGATTTTTAGAATATGTGTGCTCTAGTTAAAGTTATTTATAATAGTGAATCCGAGATAAGTATATGGTATAATTAGGAGCGATAAAGCTTGAATTCGGGATCGTTTTGAACTTACCTCTGTGATGCATTTAACGTAGACTGGCTTCTTTGCAAAATGATTACAATCGATATCACTCCAACAGGTCGCTGACATCCGTGCTTTGCCTCGTGGGCAAGACCACGTACCGCGTCGGAGGAATGAAGGTGAGTGTGAAGGGGCGGCAGGCGTCCAGGGAAGAGGCGCCCATTCTTGTCATCGCGCCACACTCCACTTTCCTCGACGCAGTTATCGTCTACTTTACCGGTTATCCTTCCATCATCGTGCGAAGAGAGAGCAGTCTCAACCCATTCATCGGCAGTGAGTACCAGCAGTTCTTGATGCGAACTTTTCATTTCTCAAATCCTTCCCTTGTGTCGTAAGGTCTAAAAGGGAAGTTATTTTATTATATTCCTGCTATAGACCTATCATTTTAATCAGTTAACTGCGGAGATTGGGCACTCTCAGCCAGTTATTTATTGCCGCCTCATTTAACCTATTCACTCTGGAAGTTTATCGGGATTCTGGAACGTGAATGACCGATCACATCTAAATATATCATTTATTTGTATCAATGTACAATTGCCAATCTCTGTCATAAAATTCATAAACAATAACAGGCAGCGCTCAGATGTCATTAATAATGGCCCAAGAGTGCGAGAAAGACATAAAATGTAATAATAATAATCTAGGAAAACCGTAGTTATAAGCTATATTTTGTAAAGAAAATATAATTGTCTTCGGAAGACATATCGGTTCCCTTAGCTGAAATCATTGAAAGAGCAATACATGCAAAGAGAAATAAATATCAAGACCTGGGAAACGAAATGTTAAGGGTCTGGTGTATGAAACAAGTTGAGATAGTGCCGAAAGTGTTATCAATCACCGGTTTAATCCCAATGCAACTCTTCAATAGTCTAAATACTTAAGTTTAAACCGTAACACATGCGTTAAAATTCGAAAGGCAGTTATAATTTCAAAATACCATATTTCCAGATTTGTTTTAACTCTGGAATGTATATGAGTATCCCGATAGCTGAAATAATTTTCACTGTGCGTACTTGTTATTTATTCCCGTAAGCCTGGGTGACCCAGCAGTTAAGAGAAAGAAAGAAGAATTAAGTGAATTTTACTTTTAAGAGATCAATCTTACAATTAAGTCACGTTCGCAAACAGACATGTTCTATATTGTAACGAAGGACCTCGGTGTTGCCATGTGAACCTAAGACCAGCAAAATAATTCGGCTTGGCCGGAACTTAAACCCTGGACCCTCAGATTAAAAGCCTAATGCTCAACGGACTGAGCTATCCGGCCTATAAAAATGAACGAAATAACTACATCAAAGGAAATAATTGTATCAAGACTAAAAATGAGGTCTGAAACATGATACAAATCAACTATATATGAATAATTGCTACATAAATAATGAGCACAAAAAAACGTCATGAATCTGTAATAAGTAAATACGGAATAATTTATTAAGGCACTTTCATTAAGGCAATGCGACCTCTTATTGTTAGTAATTTCACCCACAAACATCATACTTATAATTTCTGTATTTGCAAACTTCTTTCACTTCAGACACATTCACAAATCCTTTCGTACGTTCCTTTTTACTTTTCATATGTCCATTTTTTATTTATTCGTTATTAGTCTCTAATCCTCATAATTAAAGCTAATTTTTTCGGTGTTCCTTTTCCTTTAGTGCCTATTCCATTCCTTTTATATAACATATATGGCACTCTGCCTTCGTCTTTACTTTCTTTACGCCCAAATCAACGTAAAATATTCCTTTCTCGCAGGTCTCACAACCTTCCTTTCAGTCCTCAATAAGAGACGATTACTGAGTTTGTCTCCCTTTTTTTCCTCGCTCAAGTTCCTAATTTACTCCATTTCAACCATCCACCAACTGCATTTACTCCATCAACTTTTGTGCTACTTCAGAAGCACTAGACTTTCGATAACATAGAAAAAAGTTGGAGGGAAATCACATTTTGTACGCATAATAGCGATGGTAAACGTCTTCATTGTAATATAACACGTTTTTCGGTGAAACGGTACGAGTAGATGGACGTTAATGTACTTCTACGCAGATATATTTGGAGTTATTTTGTAGAAGTAACTGCATCTTAGCGAGAGAGAGAAATTTGCTACGGCGTCTCGGCCTTACTAAAGATGTTACGAAGACGAATCAGCGCTACAATTTCATCGGTCTACATTCTTCTAAAACCGGGATATTAATTGAGACACTGGCTTTAAAGCATGATAAAACTCAATTTTAAAATGTAAAGACGAGACGGAAGGTTCGTTAGTGAAACTGTCCCGGCGAAAACGGGACATACGGTCATCGTATTTATAAGTATTTTTTAAAGGCAAAAAATCATTATTGGATGGGCGCGCAATGGATGTTAATCTAAACATCAATCTGTTATGACATAGCTAAGATTTTTTTAAAGCTTTCCAGGTGTAAACTGGAATAAAGCATATGGTTCCTGCTCAGAAGCGATTTTTCGGTCTGGGCGAGTCTACCTTTAAGAAATGTGGGGAAATGGGTTTGGGTGTCCGCTTGTGCCTAGCGGTGCCAATAAATACAATTTATGTATGGCAGAGAGGCATGCAGTGCATATAGCCTCCTCTGCACAAAGGAACTTTCCTTTCTGCGCCCAAATAGGCTACAATCGTGGATCCTCAATCATTAAGTGGTCTGTACTCAAGACTGTGATTTTTAACCAAATTAGTTGATTAACACCATCTCGAAGATCTTTGCCTTTTGGTTGCATATTCCGCTTGTAATAAATATCTTATTTTTCACTTGTAAAAATGGGAGAATTGGAAGTAAGTTTGTCAACCGTCGCAATCAATGCAATTGTATTTATTTCCCTTCCTTTCAGAGCTGATTAATTACACTCAGCCAGTATACGTTTGGAGGCAGGACCCGGAGTCTCGCCAGGAGACCATCAAAGAGATAATGCAGAGGACCGCACCATCCGCGCCATGGCCTCAGGTTACTAGTTTTTCTTCTCTTTCAACTAGTTACTAGTAAACTCCCCATTTATAACTAGTAAAACATGACGAAACTCTGTTTAATTAAAAAGTGTATCTGTTATCGTATATATCTGGTCTTCTTAAGCGTCCGTCGTAAGACCATTACAACTCAATATATTTATCACCGATCGACGATTCATTCGATGCTGGACAAATTTCGATTAAATTTGCTAATAATTAAATAATATCACCCATCACATACACCAAACACCATCAAAGAAACAACACGAGTACAATGTACATTTCGATGTCAGAAACATCATCATCAAAGGTACAAATGTGACTTGTGAATGAAACTCACACCTCTAAAAGCACGTTGGCATTGATATTTCGTTCGTCTCCCAAACATCTTCCCTTTTTTCGACATAATATTTTTTAATATTCATCACGACAAACCAACGTATAAATGTTTTTTATTAAATCGGGTTGATTAAGAAATACTCCTGCATGGCCATATTTTAGCCCCTGAGACTTCCATATTGTACTTTGCATATGCTAAAATCTCAGAAAATTGCCTACTATTTATGTCTGTCGATAGTTAGGAAATCTAAAACGGCAAGCAATCTTATTCTAGCTATGTTTATATCTTCACAAGGCGATTTTTTTTAATAATTCGCCTTTCATTTAGAAAATTATCGGAAATTCTCTGCTTTTTCTGTACTTACTAACCGTCATTGTTACCTCGGATCAATAAAGAAGCATTAGAAAGAAGGGGTGAGGGAATGACGTTCTTTTCTATTTAATATCTTAAGGCGTCTGTAGCAACTGAACGTTATCTATAGCAATGTAAATATTTACAGATAAATTCCCTGTTATTTAATGCATTGAGAATCGAAAAGTAATATAACAAGTGTGAAAAATAGCGACATGACTTGGACTAGTCGGGGACTGGGATATGTCGCTATTTTTCACCCTTGTTATTCCTTTGGGATCAGCCGCAGGACTTTATCCTGCAAAGTATTCAAACCTTTCCTAATCCTTGTAAAAGTAAAATGTTTATGCGAAACATCGATGAAAATTAAATTTAGCTATTCTAATCGAATTGATACATTCTTCCAAATTAATTTTAACATCTTGTGAGAGCTACTAATGTTACCCGATTAAACTTCCGTATTTCTTGTGCATAAGTATGTTAAATTACTTTCCACCTTGAAAGACGACATCTTGAAAATAGCAGCTTCGCGATTCAAATGTAGAAGGACTCAATGGCTTTCAAATCAATTCAATTTAAAAAAAATTCAACCATTATGAACGCACTATATTACTTCATGAACTATCAGGCAAAAGTGAAAGATTTATCGAAGGAAAAGAGTACAAATCGTTGACATACATTTTCTGTAGAATAAATTGAATATTGAAGAGGAATCAGAAGAATATTTCCTGTTTTGAGCTATCCCTTGTTTGATTATGGGTTACCTGCAAAACAATGTAGTAAGAGAAAGTGCAACGGATATTTAAGAGATGGATATTCAAACTAAAATGAAATGGAAGTCGGTAAATAAAATTCATGATAGGATATCAGAAATCAGAAAATTAATGGATGTATGTGTTTATTCCATCTCCAAAGATAACATAAGGACCTCTTGACAGAGTTCAATAGCGCGAGAACACTTCGTAATTCAGGAATTATCGGAACACTTGGGCGCTTATCAAAATTAATTTTTTAATCTAATTGAAATGCCTGATTGAGTGAAGGGCGTGGAGAGAAGATGGGAAGTCTTTTTCAACAATATCGTCCGAATTGAATAATTCAGTTATTGATAAGCCAAATACTTACATAATTATCGATCACTTAAAGGTAAGTACAGTCTTGTCTAAAGATTACACTGAGTTCTGGAAATATCGGAGAACAAGTTGCAAATGAAAATCGACGTAAATGAAATCGCTTCCTCTTTTCCAGAAAAATTACAATATTCAATTAAAATATTTCTGTTTCACTTAGGTGGTGTTGAATGTAAATGAAAAGTAATTGCGAGACCATATTTAAATATTTCAACGGCAACTTGAATGATTCCAAATTTGATAAATTAAAAAAGAATGGAGGAGTTTTTTATGACGATGTTCTAAAATTGAGGCGGATGACGTTTATGGTGGTTTATTTATTGGTATAATTCTACGTCTACGAATACGAGGGTATTTCAAAAGCTTCCCGGAATCAATATTTACAACTCATGGGACACTTAAAACCTTAAAAAACAAGGGATATCGACGTGTAGGATTTAATAGAGTGTAATAGTGTAAGATGCAAGTACCTAATAGCGAAAATTCGTTCCAAACAACACGTTATACAGTGAGACGTAACAGTAGCTTTTTGCAAATAATTACCGTTATGGGAACCTTTCGATCGCCTTCCTGAGGTGGCAGCATATCAGCGAGCTTCGTTCCATCGAATTTTATTATGTGTTTCTATCACTTTTAGCTAACATAAATTTTTTAGTAAACAATTCCAATAGCTCATTACGTTATTAGCTGAAATAACTGTATACTCACAGCTCTTTTTCTTATTTTGTAATCTTTTAAATGTAACATTACTGTCTATATTGAGTTCCCATTTTCTTTCTGAATTTTATATATTTAATATGCGTAAATACTTTATTAACTGAATTTGGCTTCCTTTTTTTCTATTTTCTCTGTTATTAACGATTAAGACGGGAGTATTTATTTCCAATTTAACCTGAAATTGTAGTCGTATTACCGGGCGCGGTGGCGGAGTGATTAGCGATTCATCATCACCACCACTACCGATCCCATAAGCGATGGGATAAGGAGAAGAATTCAAGCGAGATGTGCATTCTCTCTCTCTCTAATAGATTTTTATATGAATACGTTCTGTAGCGGAAGAAATTATTGTGCGTATTCGTAGTTATAGCTGTCACCTAATTTTGTAGTGAGCAGTAGATTATCTATAACTGATTTTTCGTCGTTGTCCAATCTGAGGTGCATATGATTCAAAGGTCGTTGTGCATTTTACTCAGGACCCAACGCAATTATATATCAGCTGATATATCTGGAATATAATATTCTACTTTTCTAGGTTTTGATCTTCCCGGAAGGAACCACTACCAACAGGAGGTGCTTGATCACGTTCAAACACGGTGCCTTCTGTCCAGGGGTCCCCGTTCAGCCAGTGTGCATTCGCTACCCCAACAAGCTGGACACTGTCACGTGGACTTGGGAGGGCCCAGGCGCGTAAGTTCGGCGATCTACACTTAGCCAAATAAATGAAATGTACGCACACCTTTCAAAGGGAAAACTTCCAATATTTTTAAGGACCCGCATTTGATCTGAAAAGAAGAGCGATCTGAATTGGCCGCTTTTTTGGTTCACCTTTCAACTCAAGCACCGCTCGTATTTAAAATTATTATCACTTCACACGTGTACGTCAGGCGCTACTAATTGAAAACTTAAATTTTTTAGTACAATTTTTTTGTTCAGATTCATTTCCAATTATGAAGGCCAATCAATACGACTCTCAATCGATACTTACAAGAGCATCACATTACCAATTCTACATTTGAAATATATTATTTTTTATTATAATGCAAAAATTTCAATATAATTGTAGTCTAAAAAAGAAAGATTTACAGTTACCTATGTACCGAGAGTGAATAATATTGTTGTACTAAAACCAAAAAATTATTATTTAAACGATTATACTTTTACTCTAGCCAAAATATTTTATTTCCTGCCATTAGAAATCTCTCCAGTCAAGAAAAGAAAGATAGTTAAAATCGAACAGCATCGGTTAGAGCAATTCTTAATTAAAAAATTGAAAAAAATATGCTATAAGTTATATAATTTTTAATTATTTTTTGGCTTTCTTTATATATTTTTTCTGCTGAGTAATGTATTTTATTCGATATATATTTCCCATGAATTATACGTGGGATCTTTCTTTTTCTATTTATGGGAACCCCAAATCAGAAAATATTTTCCTACAGGGTACTTTTTTCGGAAGAGATTTATACTCCATACCTTTTATAAAACGAGAGAGACTATAGTTCGTTATTCATAAAATTTCTTGGGTGACGTTGTGTTGTGACCTCCTTTTCTCCTTTGCGTCGTTTTCTTGTTTTTATTGACGACATTCGTATGATCTCGTTCTTTTGACTTTTTATGAGTTTTTTGGCACTAAATATTTGCCCTTCTCTCAGTATTTACCTCCAGCCAAATTCACATCTAGGTTTTATCGGAGGTGTTAATAGAATGGATACGGTTACTAACCTAAATCGCGCTTGTGCCAATTCTCTACTAACGGTAAAGTTGAGAGAATGACAAAGATGAGTCTCTGAAAAGAGGAGCCAGATGTTTAAGACGAAATTTTCGAGAGGCGTTCCAGGAGTTCCAAATCGAGCTTTGCCGCTTCTTGGATGGTCTCAAACTGAAAATGAACACTGCAGTGCTGTTGTGCAGCGTTGTTGTTTGCAACTACTACCATCACAACGATGAAACGGAAAATTAACTTTTTGTGGATGAAAATCGCGTCTTCCAGTTATTTTCTTTGCGTCTTCTGAAAGTAGTTTGAGGAATAAAATAAATATGTTAGAAGATGAATCTGGAAAGAAAAAAGTTTGGAAAGTATGGCGGTGTATCATTAACATAAGACGCTGGTAAGGGGTTTATCTGAAAAGGGAGAGCGTGAAAGTGATAGTGTCCATCAGTTCCAACGGCTTTTGCATTCCTTATGCGTTGAATTGAATTTCTGAGTGGCTTAGGTATCATTTCTGGTGAGGCCGACCATATTGGATGCCAAACGAAATATTTTTGCATGTATATGATTATATATATTTAATGTATTTTCCTATGTAAACGTAAGGCAAACTATTTATTTACATTTCACTTCTGTTCTGTGCAGGTGTTGAATAACTCTAGAATTATGTAAGTTTTGTTAAGACCTGTAATTATTGTTAAGGTCCGTACTGTCCACTGGAGGTTTTTGGAGGGGTTTTCCTCCCGTCTTTGGGCGAATGTCGGACAGATCTCATTATAATTTTTCTTGTGCTCTGCTTGACCGTTGCCACCTGGTCCACCGACCAAATTGCAACGTTTTACCATTATATAAAATGGGTCCCTCCTGGTGTACTTTGCTCTGTATTTCATAAGTACATTCTTTTGTTGGTTTAGACTCTGCTCTTTGATTCGCTCATTCTTTACTTGAGGACTTTCATTACGAAGCTTCCAGTTTTTACAAAGGAAGGAAAATTTTAACAGCGTGTTTGATAGTTGGAAAATTAATTTTTTAAATGTACATACTTGTTTGATAAATGAAAGTAATCACACGGATTCTTCTAGTCTATTTATGTGAGAAGCTTTTTACGGCATTTTATAGAATTTTTGCTTTTTCTGTATTTTAAAGTAGAAATCTAGAAACCATAGTATTAGATGAATTAAATTTTCTTGAAATCATTATCAAACGTTGTTACATTTTTGGAACTGATTTTATATTGGTGAACCACGACCGTAGCACCGCCAGTGTTTTCCTATCGTGCTATTTGTAAGGAAATAATGAAATTATTTACAAACTAGCTTGTGCAGTTACTCTATGGCTATTACCGGTTTCTGTAGTTTATTTCATATGCTTGTCGTTTATTCGTGTACTTTGCGCGCTCAAAACTTTCCTGGAAGACACTAATTGTCATTCTGAATAACCTTTTCGTCATCTTTCACCGTCGGGCGCGTTAATTTACCAACACTTTGATAATTACATCGCTCGGTTTCATTGTAGTTGGCCCGGTTCAGCTTGATTCCGGGATCTTGTTGAATACCACTCGTAAGTTTACATTCTCAAAGAAAATACAAATTGTCAAATTGTTTACGTCAACTTCACCTGTTTCTGTCGAAGGCTGAAGCTGCTGTGGTTGACACTGACGCAGGTGCAGAGTTCGTGCGAGATCGAGTTCCTTCCGGTTTACGTGCCCAACGAAAGAGAGAAAGCGGATCCGAAGCTGTATGCCTCCAACGTGAGGGCACTCATGGCCAGGTCAGTTTCTACTCATCTCTTTCGATGCATAGGAAATCCTCTTACTCAGCCTTAAAAACTGTGCTGTTTAAAATAACCCAAGAAAAGGGATGGTATTGCACGAAATGTCGTGCGGCTATGAATATTACCGAGGATACATGAAAAAACTCTTACAGTACTAAGTCTCCCAAACAGATTTTATAAATGTTATGGCTTAACTCAGAGCGGTCGCCTGGAAAGCGGAAGACCGGAGTTCGAGTACAGATCCTGTCAGAATTTTTTCATGTCCGTTTCTCATCGTTCTTCAAATTGATTAGATATTTGAACATCTTGTCTCGGTCTTGTGAGTAACTTCAACACTTTTCTTACAATATCCCGCTCGCACATGGAGAAGGATGTCTACTATCATTATCTATCATCATCTACTATCGATGTAATGTCTTCGCTAGTGTTTGCGCTAGGAAATAAAAAGCGAATATCGGGTCAATGTGATTTTCTTCTGAATTTTATGGAAAATCACTGAACTGCAATACTAATAGATGTGAAATTAGAATAACGCAATGAATTCACTCTGGAAATTGGTATGGCGAAATTTGAGCGATGGCAGCACACGATGGTACTGGCACACTTTTTTATCCACCCTCGAAAATCGTTGAGGGAATTAGCTGATTAGAAAAATCAAAGGAATCCCATGAAGACTTTCTCCGGAAGAGAGAATCCTGTAGCAACAAAAACACAAAGAAAAGTGGGCGATTAAAATTTTATTTTATTCTTATCTAAAGAAAACAATGTCTGATATAGCTTGGAGAGGAAACCCTTCGAGGAATTTTGATTCCGTACAAGACTTCAGTTCAAAGTTGTTTCAAAGATCCTAACCTCTCAATTACGAATTTTTCTAGCATTCCATAAAATTTCCTCTCTCTATCCAAGTAATATTGTTCTTAGGAATGTTTTATCTCCCATGATTAGTCCCTTAGGTTATAGGTTCATTAGGTTTTGTTTCATTGCGTAGTCGAATATACGGAATCATTCTGAGAACAAAAAAAAATATTGAAACCTATTGTCGTCCTTTATTGTCTGACTATATTATTGCATTAAAAATAATATGATATCCTCACCAACGAAAGTTGATAATAAATTTAATAAAGAGTAATAACCGGTACAGTCCGATAATCTGATAAAATTCTTATAAGCAAGCATTATAAGGGTTGCAGAAAGATAACGGGATAATATCACAAATATAACTCATTTCATTTAAATATGAATGAAGATATTCCTGATTTTTATAAATATGGATATTAACAATTTTTCCTTTATGTATGAAGTTTTCTTAATGCAGAGGTGTATAAGTTTCTTGTATTCAATGGAAAATTTTCTGGCAATTAAGCCATTTTGACATTTGTATGACTGATTGATTTTAGTAACCCTACCATAACCATGTCGTTGGCCAGACATCGTGGAAAGTCATGACACAAATGTATTTTGATCATCTCTAGGATCAATCAGATAAGCATGATGGTGTTCACTGTACACGACTCACTAATAAAAATTTTTCGTTATAAAGAATGAGAAAGAAACATTTCTACCGTTACCACCATAATTTTATTGTATGTACGACCATGGTTTCAGGACAATGACCTAAAGGGTCGAAACCATGCTCGTACAATAAAATTATCGTGGTAACGGTAGAAGTGTTCTTTTTCTTATTCCTTATCATGAATAACTACCGCAAAGTCGAGGCCGAATTAGTGGATTCCAACATTTTTCGTGCTTTAGTGATAGACAATTTAAGGTTACCAAATGTGCATTTTTGTTCCAGGGCGTTGGGAGTCCCTGTGTCCGATTATACTTACGACGACTGCCGCCTGATGAGGAGGGCGCGCAGAATGCGACTTCCGGTTCACTGCGAAGGACATCTCGTCGAATTGCAGAGGCTCAGACATAAACTCGGGTGGGTGAACCTTTTTTTCCTTCGACATTTTAATAATGAGCAATTTAGCCGCTGATGGTTAAAGCATGAGAATTCTTACAACATTTTAATATTTACTCGTAATTCCCCACTTTTATGTGTATACTTTTATACATATAATACCTTTTACCTTTCATAATAGATAATGTTATAATAATAATATATAATATCTTTTATTTGTATAATCTATGGCATCACTCCTGGGCGGCATCTTAAGGGCGGCAACAGAAGCGTAGCCAACCAGTATTATTATTACAGAACATTATTTGTTATTTTCTGTCTGTGTGATACACACGATTTATCTTGGAAAGATTGTAATGTGAGTTTCCAAGTTTCTCCGCAAATCTCATGATGATGTTCGACACAAAACTTCCTGCAGAAATAATCAAAGAGAATACCTGAACTTTTGTTAATTTCCAGTTACTTTTCATGTCTTTCAAGCTTTTCGCATTTTCTCTTTTTTCATTTCGGTTTTTCAGATGTTAAGGTACTAAGGCTCTATGTCGTTGATTATTCCATAATTTTTGGCACTATCAATTGTTATTACTATTATTTCCTTTGATTTAACGTTTAATTGCAATTCGTGCGCCATTTAAATTCAATAATTTCCTGTATATACAATTCATGAGAATAATTTTACATAATAACATAATAATAACGTATGATAACGACGTAAATACAATTGTTATTCGTAGTCGAGGAGCAAAGAATTAGTCGTTTGCAGAACTTTTTAAACATCCTTTTCTTCTTAGCCATTATATTCTATAGAAGTCCTTGAACTACTCCTTGAATTCAAGGGTTATCGTATGTGATGTTTCCGTATGGTATCTTAAGTTACTGTTTTCTAAGATAAGAACTTGTGAAATCTCTACAGTGATTAGTCTTATTTGAGAACATCGATAAAATCGTCGATAATATTTCGTAGTCCTTAGATAATTGGAAATCCAAATTTTCGGTTATCATCGAGATAATCAAGAGAGAAATTTATTTCGACACGATTTAAGAAATAGATTACATTTGTTTTGTATTTTAGATTACCAGTTAACCGTAAAATTTTTATTTCACGGAGTAATAATTTAAAAGAATTTCAACGACCACTTTGGTAGATGCGTCATAGCTTCACACAATATTAAGCGAGCAATTCCCTTTCGCGAAGATATATCAGATTGAAAGAAAAATATGTTTATTGGTGAACTTATATATACTGATAATTAGAAATAAAAAATGATCTTATAAGTGAGAGAAAGATGGAAGATGGGACTTCACAATGCCAATTTTTCCTATTAAGAGGTTTATATTGTATTGTGCAAGACTTCAATATCTTTCACAATACGAGCTTCGTTTTAAAATAAATGTTTAAGAAATGGTTGAGAATCGATAAAATGTAGCAAAAGTCCACGAAAAGAATGAATTTGGCAACAAATTGGAAAATAATTCGATAGAAGACCGATTATCATAAAAAAATTTGAAAGAAAAGTTATGATATTGCAGAAGGAATATACGTATATTGCAAAATGCAGAACATTCCACGGCTTTGAGGACAGGACTAAAGTGTTAATTATTATTATAGGTTTCCAATTTGGAATATTTTAAGGAACATTATATTATGTAATTATCTAAAATGGTTCAGAAATAAAGTGGAAAATTCAAATATAACAAAAAGCTCATTAAATTCACGTTTTTAATTAGGTATTCCTGATGTGATTAATTAAAAGAGCAGGGGTTGATTTAATTTTGCTAATGAATGTAAAAAGACAGAACAACGATAAGAGTTTAATTTTGCTTCCCATTTCTTCCCTTCCTACGGTTCTCGAATATTAGCCATCGTTAACTAAAGTTTACGTATGTACATCTGCAGATAAAAAAGGCACTCCTTTGCTTGATTTAAAGTTTAATTTGCAGGAAGATTATAAGCGGTCTTCATGGTACGAAATATTTAATATTTTCGAAGTAAATCGCGTACAATGGAAATAAATAACACCAAGGCGTGAAGAGACTCTCAGTCAATTAGATAAGGTCGAAGTTCAATTTTCCTATAAGTCAAAAACAAAAACTATAAAATTTACTTTGTTCAGTAAATGAAAGAAATAATTTTGGGTCCTACGAATTGAAAGGTACAGTTGAAGTTCACTCGACTCTATTTACATAATAATACTATCCAATAACAGCCATATGTGCTTAATTGTAATTGAGTAGTGAGTGTATCGAAGGCAGGAGGTAATAATATTAGCTGTACGTGCAGGCATACTTATGTATACCGTATAGTATAGTAGCAGTACACGATGCATTTTATTGAACTTAACAATGTAATCAAATATTTCTATTATGTATGTGTATATAAGTACCCTGCTTACTTAATATCGAGGGAAACGCGTCCGAAAGATTGCAGGCTGTGACGATGGAAATGGCCTGTGGAAAATTTCTGCTCTGTGTCGAGGATTAAGGAGTTCTTTGTGTTGTTATGCAGTCTCTGGTGTTAAGATCATGTATTTTATCGAGAGAAAAAAAATGCGAGAAAATACATTGCGGAGTCCTTGAGTTTAATGTGTTATAAGTAGTTGAGAGAACCTTTCTCCGCGATTCTAACCTTAACCAAGACAATTTAGCGTATGATTCTGAAACGTTGTCGAATTTTTTAATACTGAAAATATACTAAACTCCACTGAGGCGTTTTGGATTGGCTTTGTAATTTAATGGGTTATTCTTTGGTCAAATCTTGGTAAACGGTATCACCATCAATATAATCAATATGAGTTGGCCGGATATCGTGGAAGGCCATGATAAAGTTCAAAATACATTTAACAAGTACATCGTAACTTCCACCAAATATTTATTCTACGACCGGTTTCGGCCCAGAAGATACATTCATATAGTATCATTCTTTTTCGACTATCTAAGTAGACAAAGGGGTCGGAGTGAAAGCAACCGTTGCGAATTAGGAGACGCTAAGCTAATGAGGGTATGAAGATTCAGTACCTGAGGATGGCCATATCTTTTGAACCGATAGAATAAATATTTGGTGGAGGTTACGAAGTACTTCTTAAGTTTATTTAGAACTTTATTTAGGTATCACCATAATCAAAGGTGTAAAGAAACAATAAGGAAGATGAAAACTTCCTTCGATATTAAGCCTGATAATGCTAATTTCAAGAAATACGAGTGAACTTAAGTTTAAATGATTTTCGCAGGCTTCACGACGCACCAGAAGCACCCAAACTGCACGTCCACCGAGAGCAGTGGCGGATGGACTTGGACACGTTCGCGCATTGCCTCGGTGTGCCCTCTTCAGAACCGGCCCTTCATCAACTCTTCAACCTTTTCGACAAAGTGAGTCGGAGTGAAAGCATCCGTTGCGAATTAGGAGACGCCGAGCAAATCTGGGTATGAAGATTAATTTAAACAACACCGAATCAGGATTCACTTCGTGGAATTCATTCACACAAAACAGCTTCAAGACAGAAATTTTGCTAAACCACTCATTAAATACACAGCACGACCAAGGTTTCGTAGCCAAGCTTCATCATCGGGCGACAATCGACAAATATATACAGTAAGAAGAATTAGGGTAAGAAGTTTTCACAGGAAAATGGCCCAATGGAGAAAGGGGAAGGAGGAAGACGGTAAAAGGAGAAAAGAAGGGGAGCTAATGGTAGTATTGTTAAAAGTGCTTCGACAACTTAGGTCATTTCGCACGTAGGCCCCCACCCGGGAATCGAATCCAGGACCGCTTTCACCGAAGCCGAACCCGTTGCCCACTTGGAAACCTAACAAGGGAAGGAAAAGGAGGAAAAAAGATAGTGCAGGGGGGAGGAGGGGAATCAGGAATGTGGAAGGAGGTAGGTTAGGAATGATGGCTTGCTCTTTGAGGGAATGGTTGGAAAACAAAGTCATTGACAATATATTTAGAGGATTCTTTTTACAACTTCTAACGTGTCCCAGGTATCCAGCTCAGCACTATGGTCACAAAGATGTAAAATTGTCATATTAAAATCACCGCTATGTCCATTTTCTAAAATTCGACACATCCGGTTTGTTGTTCTTAAAAGCACGAATATTTACCTATCCTTCTTTTCTCCAATGGATTTTACCTTTTCCTCTTCCTCTTTCCCCTTTGGATCTCCTGTGAAAACATCTTACTTTCACAGATTTCATTGGTTTTTTCCTGTATATATTTTTCGTTTGTCTTAATTGTTACGTGATGATGTAGCTTGGATACGAAACCGAGCCGTGTATTTAATGTGTGGTTTAGCAAAAGTTTTATCATGAAGCCGTTTTTGAAGATTAATTTAGTCCCTGGTTTTTTTTGTGACCGCTTTCGTCACCGAAATGGCGAGAAAGTGTTTTAAGTGCATCGCAATTCATGAGAGAATAAATCCAAACCCACAGGAATAACAAGTGTGAAAAATAGCGACATGACTGGGACTCGAACCCAGGTCTCTCACTTTCCGGGCAGGTATTCTAACCACTGAACTACCATGCCGCGTCTCTTCCACACTGTTTAGAGAATGCTTTTCAAACTTATTATTTCTGTGGGATTAGTTGCATGATTTCATAATGCAAAGAAATTCACCTTTCCTTAAAATTCTTGTGATTTCCTTGGGGGGTAATCCTTATAAGACCGCCTTGCTCACAAAACATTCCCTAAACAGTATGAAATAGACGCGGCATGGTAGTTCAGTGGTTAGAATACCTGCTCGGAAAGTGTGAGACCTGGGTTTGAGTCCCAGTCATGTCGCTATTTTTCACACTTGTTATTCCTGTGGGATTAGTTGCATGATTTCATTATGCAAAGAAATGCACCTTTCCTTAAATCCTTTAAATCCAAGCCGTTTATTTTCCAGTGCGGGGGATTTCAAACCAGCACAGTGCGGACAAATACGTAAGAATTCTCACTGTAAATGAAATAATATCTCTGAAAATCTAGAGAAGATTAATTCAATTCTCACTGTCTCACAGTGGTGTCAGACAGGGCCCGAGTTGGAAACGCCGGACCCCGGTACTTTTTCCGGACCCTTTTTTTCAAAGTTAACCAAGCAAAATTTTTATTGCGGCACCCATTTCAACTCGGGCCCCGGATAATCGGACCGCCCTCCCCTCTCATGCATTACATATTTAATGCGTGAGGTATCTGAGCTTATACTATTTTTATCAATCGCCTTTAAACTTTTTTAAAAATTTTTAAAGTGATTTAACAAATATTATTCTCTGTATTCAACCAATTTTTAGGTACACATTTGGGGGCATCTGCAATATTTAAAGAATGCATCAAATCCGATCAAATTTTTCTGACAGCTGTGTTCGAATTTACCGTTTAAGTAGATTGCATTTTCCCCGAAGAAACCATTGAAAAGGTATTACTGTTTTCTAGAGCGATGTCTGACAAATTCCTGACGAAATTGAACTTCTTTTCTAGGAGTCCAGTGGAGAGATTGACCTGCGCGAATACATTCTGGGTGTCCTCGTCATATCGAAGGCTAGCAACGCAGAAGACATGCTGGCAATCGCCTTTCAGGTCGGTACAATTGAATGTCCTACGACGCTTCAGACTGAAGGCAAATCATAACTTTGCGGGTGACGACATTCCGATGCCTTGACTGAGAATAATATCTTATGATTTTTTATAAGACAAGCCCTCAATGAATATTGGATATTAATATTTATAATAAATAATCGGAAGGGCTTGTCCCTTCTGATTATTCCCAATAAATAATCGGAAGGGAAGTGTCCTGGATGCGATCTCTTCGAGCAGAGCATCATCTTTCTTCCCGGATTTGGCATCGAAAGTTGCGACCTTCCTTTCCGCTCTTTCCGATTATTCATTTGCCCTTTTGTTTGCATTGAAAGGATTCTTATGGAAATAATCTTTCTTTTATCCTTTATACATGGACTCTCCAATTCTTCCTATACTTAGTCAATTATTCATTTATGCCTGAAATTTCTAAGTCACTGTAAGATCTTGATTTCCATATCGTGTCTAGTGAAACCCTTTACCGATCTCAGATACCATATTTCAGCCGATTGTGCATAGCTTTACTTCGCCGTTTATTCCGTATCCAGTATATATATATATGGATATTAACAATTTTTCCTTTATGTATGAAGTTTTCTTAATGCAGAGGTGTATAAGTTTCTTGTATTCAATGGAAAATTTTCTGGCAATTAAGCCATTTTGACATTTGTATGACTGATTGATTTTAGTAACCCTACCATAACCATGTCGTTGGCCAGACATCGTGGAAAGTCATGACACAAATGTATTTTGATCATCTCTAGGATCAATCAGATAAGCATGATGGTGTTCACTGTACACGACTCACTAATAAAAATTTTTCGTTATAAAGAATGAGAAAGAAACATTTCTACCGTTACCACCATAATTTTATTGTATGTACGACCATGGTTTCAGGACAATGACCTAAAGGGTCGAAACCATGCTCGTACAATAAAATTATCGTGGTAACGGTAGAAGTGTTCTTTTTCTTATTCCTTATCATGAATAACTACCGCAAAGTCGAGGCCGAATTAGTGGATTCCAACATTTTTCGTGCTTTAGTGATAGACAATTTAAGGTTACCAAATGTGCATTTTTGTTCCAGGGCGTTGGGAGTCCCTGTGTCCGATTATACTTACGACGACTGCCGCCTGATGAGGAGGGCGCGCAGAATGCGACTTCCGGTTCACTGCGAAGGACATCTCGTCGAATTGCAGAGGCTCAGACATAAACTCGGGTGGGTGAACCTTTTTTTCCTTCGACATTTTAATAATGAGCAATTTAGCCGCTGATGGTTAAAGCATGAGAATTCTTACAACATTTTANAATCAAACGCCATAATATCATTGTAATTTAATTTATTTTATTGTCTTTCCTTTTAGTTATTCTTTAATATATATCCTTTTTTAGATATTTTTGCCGTTTGATTTGGGCACGTGCGTATGTTGTTCATATTGATATTTTGCTCTTCGAACGGTATGCGTTAATAGATAAATATATAGATGGAAAAATATTTTTGAATGCTAAATAAATAAGATTAAAACTGCCGGGACGGACTACAATGCGAAATGTACTTCGGAGTAGGGGAATGAATCGATAATTGTGGGATAAAGTTAAAACAAAGGAGAATTTAAGCTGAAGTGAAAGATTCCCAGCGCCGACAGAAGGCAAAATACATCAGAAACAGCTCAGAAATGGCAAATGATTTCGGAAAAACAAGCAAACTAAGAATGATGTCACTTATCGAACGTACTATTTTCAATTAAATGAAGCTATTATTCAAGATAACAAATTTGATGATATTTAATTCATTATTTTTTTAACTAGACGGAAATAACTAATTCCTCATACTTTGTAAGTAATTCCTTGTATTTGTTATTGAAACTGTTGATTTCCATCACTCAAGTATTGATGAATAAATTTATCATTATCAATTTTACCCAAGTACTTTCTTTCAACTTAACTTTTACTTTACTCAAGTAAATCTTGTTTTCTAAATTATATTCCATCGTCTCTCGCTCATCACCAGGACCTCAATTATAATAAACATTTGTTTGTATTTATACATTTATCTGTGCTATCGTAATCGGAACTTCTTTTAGTGGACAAACAGTCCAACTATGGAGTAAATGATGTACATTTAAGAGGTAAAGCAGTGTTGTGTTATCTTCGGCAGGTGTTCGAGAGTGAGGGCGGTGGGTTGTCCATAGAGGATGCTGCAGCCGCGTTGTCCCTCTGTTTCCCTCGACCGGAAGCCCTCAAACTATTCCAGGAAACGGACACATCCTCTACTGGAGTCGTCACTTACGGTGAGTTTCCCTCTAGTGTCTTTCCAAGTCGTTCAAAGCATCTTATGTCAAGATAGTCCGCTCTTCTACCTTACTTCCTTTCCTTCAAACATATCCATATATCTATTCTTACATTCTCTTCCTTCTGAAAACCACATAAGTTTTTTTCTTTAGAATATCATTCATCAAAATGTTCGAAATCAACTGTTTTTTCTCGGTATCTTTGCCGCCATTGAAACACTCATCCTGCGGATTAAAACTCCTTCAGAGCCCGCCCGGTCGAGAGCCGTGTGGGGGTTGCCCCATGTAAAGATGAATTCTAAGGTCCGAGTTTTCTTTAGAATTGACATTTCATTGTTAACGGAAGTATTTAAGCAGTCATAAAACTGGTGCCTTATAAAACGATTCTATAATTCTAATATTTTTCGTCTGAAAAATTCTCGAATTCATTTAGAACAAAAATTTTAAAATGAAATCAACAAATATTGAATTGATCAATCGCAACCATTAATAGTCGCCGATTTTTAGGGTAAATATGCTTTATCGTAATCTATCAAATACCAATATCTTTTGTTTTATAAATAACATTTGCTTTATCGTATCTATTAAATTTCAATATCATACAGATGATAATTATGGGATTATCTTAATAAAAACTATTGTTTTGATTAATTATAATGCATGCCTAAATTATATTTATTTGAAATGGAGATTTTAAAAAATGAACATTTTAAAAGTATCTACGGATACATTACTCCCAATCTGGTATGTCGATAGACCTCGACCGGCCCTGGCAACTTGCGCCAATCAGCTCCTCCGACCTCTTCATAATGAGAGCTTCAAACAGATATTTCGATTTACTTCCCGTCTCGTTCCGACAGCCACCGCTGAAATGCTTACAACTGATTTTTACAACCGATAGTCCTTAGGGAAGGTTACTTTACTATCAACTTTTGTAGAATTATATATATATATATATAT
>KZ309128.1:194555-231244 GCA_000376725.2 Ladona fulva | reverse complement strand
ACGTAAAGTAGGATTTCATGACTTGAAAACAGTAGAATAAATATTATAAATAATGGTAAGAAATATATTGAGTTATTATGATCTTACAACGCACTGTTTCTAGGTTTCTAGCTTCGGAAGACCAGATATACACATTAATAGATATATTTTTAAACTAAATTAAGGTCCGTCATGCTTGACGGGGGCGTTTACTAGTTAATAATAAAATCTATAATTAATTTATTTTATCGCTAATTATTATTTTTATATTTCGTAGTGAATATAATTTAACTTGACAATCTATCAAATACCCTTGATATTACAGCGCCTACGTAGAATGCGAACAGAAAATCAGAATAGAATAAATTACGGTTTCCGGTACGGTATTCGATCTGACAAAAATAACAATTTTCTGTATCAGTTTTCGGCTCAATTCTTGTTCAGTGCTTTTAACAAAGAACTTGTTTTTATTGAGGCTATTGCTTCAATGCTAGGTTTCGATGTGTCTTTGTTGGACACATTAGCTAAAAAGCATAAGTTTAAATGCCTAATTCAAAATCTTCCACCCTCCCGGTCTGTGACTCTTCCACCAGATATATTAAATTTCCATATTTCCCAACCTTAACTAATGGTTTGGAAAATATTTTCAAGCAGAAAATATTAAAGTCAGTTTCTATAATAATTTCAATCTTAAATATCTGTTGGGCTCCACCAAGGATAAGGATGATATTGTACTGATTCAGATTTTAATAAAACGTCACATAGGCTTGTTGATTCCGTTGGTTAGTTGTTTTCTCAGGCACGCTACTGGCTTTGGTTCTCGACTTCACTCACTCGTTACCCCTGATGATGCTCTCTTTGGTAGCGAAATACGTATAGGGTCGTATCAACCTATTTTTGATGGTTCTGGTGTGTTTTTTTGCTGTATGGTAGTATTAGTTTTCTTAAAAGTTTTTCGAAAACTGAGGTCATTTCGCACATATGGGCCCCTGCCAATAATCAAACCCGGGACCGCATCCTCCACCGTGCAGCCCACTTGACTATCCGGGAGCCCTACAACAGTTAACATTACGATTATGGGAATTTTCTTTTCAGTTTATCAATCGTCTCAATTTTCACCTCAATGGAGCAACTTCGGAAAAATGAAATAAAATTCTTGCGTAGGAACACTGGATCACAAAGAGTGAGGGAAAATGCACACGTAAATTCTCTCAACTGATTGTGGAATGAATGATATCATCTTTTACCTATGATTTGAAATATCATTTTTGTCTCTTATTTTATCGGATGAAATTGTTATTTCTCTAATGTGTTGGAAATCAGAACTGAGCAACTGTAACCCAAACCAACAAACAAATTCAATATTGGAACGTCTTGCAAACGAATCTTTACTTGAGCTTATCTTTCGTCATCTATATGATAAAGTTGTATATTTGCAGATGCATTCAAGAGCTCCATCAGCCGGATTCCGGAATATACTAAGCTGTTCTCAGGCACGAGGACATGGAAAAAGGTGGAAGACTCAGAAAAGAAGACGAACTGAGTAAATTCAGTCTGCTTTTACCTCCGCGTGGATTTGTGCAGTCGAATGCTCTAGTTCTTCGAAATTCCGCAGCTGTGCCGCTTTCGTCCGTCTTTACCAGGTTTACCTCGAATCTTCTTTGAATGGAAGTTAATTTAATGAAAGTGCAAATACGCACGGGAAATGTGAAAAAATCGGGCAACTTTAGCATCCGACTGTACCGTTACGAAAATTTATATTTTCCGAAACGTCAGATGGAAATTTAATTTATTAAATTTTATGGTATTTATGATTGTAATTGTCCCGCCTCGTTGTTTCATACTCACTAATTGTTTTGTTCTTTATGTAAATTTTTATTTATGTGATTGATTGTTTATAAAAAATNAAAATTTATATTTTCCGAAACGTCAGATGGAAATTTAATTTATTAAATTTTATGGTATTTATGATTGTAATTGTCCCGCCTCGTTGTTTCATACTCACTAATTGTTTTGTTCTTTATGTAAATTTTTATTTATGTGATTGATTGTTTATAAAAAAATAAATATTTGAAGGAATGATGTTCGTTTGTCATTTTGTGTAGCATAAATTGGAGCTTCTTTGACTTCGGTATTGATCAGTTAGTGGCGGATAAACGAGAAACACAATGCTCCCGCCAAAAGACATATGAGGCAAGAAGCGATTGGGTCTTTCTTATATTGGTCTCTATTTCATAGAGGAGAATTTTAGCATAAAAAATCTTTCTTTTTTAAGTTTTCTGTGATGGTTATTTCTGTAAACGTAGTAATTAAAACTGCAAATGTATACACCTTAAAACAGCATTTCCCACATTCCATCCGTTCGAGATTACTGGGTTTTATCGTAATCTATCAAATACCCTTGATATTACAGCGCCTACGTAGAATGCGAACAGAAAATCAGAATAGAATAAATTACGGTTTCCGGTACGGTATTCGATNTTTAGCATAAAAAATCTTTCTTTTTTAAGTTTTCTGTGATGGTTATTTCTGTAAACGTAGCAATTAAAACTGCAAATGTATACACCTTAAAACAGCATTTCCCACATTCCATCCGTTCGAGATTGCTGGGTCCCATTAAAGAGCAAAAATGTTTTTTTTTTCTAATTGACGTGATTTAATTTTTTCGAAGAATTAATTCGCTGATTAATGACAATGAAACTATTGCAAGATTTGTTAGCAGTGAAGGAAGTATTTGGAAAATAAAAAGGCATAACGAATGAAAGAAAAGACGACTGCACCCTGTTCCTAACTAAATGGATAATGAGAGGTATACGTCCCACTGGTTGGGAAGCACTTCCAATAATATTTATCGTACCTCATCGACACAATACGTTTAATGTACTATAGAGATTAAGAGTGACATCAATGCACGCTTCAACGAAAAGCGATAAATTTCTGCCCATGGAGGCGACTCCAATAAGAAGTCCAATACTTGAATCACCCATCGTTTGCCGGGGGAAACTTCCGTGAAACTCATGTGGAAATATTTTGCGAAGACCAGAAAAGGTGTTGAGCAAACAAAAGGTTCCAAGGAGACGCTTGTTTCCGTTCACAAAAAGCAATCTTCTTGGACGCTAGCAAGCTATTTATTATTGGTTACATTTCAATGATGAACAACAGTATCGCTCGGCATTGTCCTCGTTCAGAGCTGTTCTAGATGAGACACTTTTTGGTTTCAGAAACTTTTTGAGAGCCGCTCGTGCCCCAAGGACGAAGTTTCTAAAAAGTAGTACTTTTTGTGGGTTTAATAGAATTAGAAATGTGAACATAAAAATACAAGCACTTAAATAGCTTATTTCTCTACCTAATATTGGTTTCAAATAAAGATTTTCGCGGTTTCCCTTTCTACTGTCTTCGGAATATGATCACGACTGTAACTCAACTATATCCATACTCAGGTGCAAACACAACTATGGAATTCCGTTCCGAGAAGATAGACTAGCTTTTCATCTTGGAAACTTTAATACACTCTAGCTTAATACACTCTACTTGGAGTTTTTATCTTACTCAGATGTCTTACAACAGCCGTGTTCCTTTTCCTTATAGATTTAATTTTCTATAAGATTAGAATCCAAACAGGTTCCGCTGGGAAAAAGCCCTTTGTTATTTCTTAACTTAGAGGAACCTAGGCAATTGCACTGTAACTTGGGAACACTAAAGTTTGGTCACCGTCAAAGAATGATACTTAGAGAGAAAGAAATGTCATCTATATTATACGTTGATTAAGTTGTTAAAACCTTTACCGAAGGTAAATTCCAAAACTTCTTCGGTATTAAATATTTTTCCACTGCGAATAATAATATTGTACTAATGCGTCTAAGTTTCCTTTGCCAAGAGCCACTTACCGGCCCTGTCCAAGTTCCGTCAAGATTTCTTAAATTACCAAAAATGTTTTCTTCATTGCTTCTTTAAACACTCTACAACTTCAATATTGGATCACATTAACCTCCAAAGGCTCAATACTGGCAATTTAGCTTCTATGCTGAATAAGTTCTATTTTACTTAAAGATCTGTTTTTTTAATCATTTATACAGTGTATAATCAATGTTTTCTGAAATAACAGTTTTTTACGAGATCGCGAATCCCAATAATTCAAAACGTGAAAATCTTATTTCACGAAATTGCTTTATTTTTACGACATAAATATTGGCAATAGAAATATCTCGAGGTGACACTTAAATAATAGAAACACACAAAATCACAGAAATCTTTAAAAGTTTACAGGTTTCTACTACAGTGCGCATAATCAGAATAAAGTCAGGGAACCAGGAAATGTAAATTTTCTTTGTGAAAATGATTTTTTTCCTGGAACCCTTTTTTTTTGTCATGGTGATGATATGTACTTAGTACATTTACAGTTTTATTTTTTTGCGGAAGTTTATATTATTCATCCTCTTCTCATATTCGAAATTAGGACTGTTACACAACCACGTCATTGCAAGATTTCATAACGTACTTCACGAAAACAAAAAATATTTCGAGATGAAGGTTCATGATAAATGGTTGTTGTTGGGGAGAAATTCATTGCCACTCGTTTTCCTCCCTTATGTCTTCCTCCACAGCCTTCCTTCTCATCTCCACCGTCCCCTGCTCGTCCTCATACGGTGTTTCCTCCACTTCTCTCCTCTCCTCCCCCACACATCCTTTCTGCTCCACGTTGCTCACGTACTCCAGGTCCACACCGAAAGGGGGCAATTTGTCCCTCAGGTACGCCAGGGCTCCTGGTGCCAGCTCACTCTGTCTGCTAAGGATGAACGCGGAGATGAACCGCCGAGTGCGAGCCTGTCCTCGCCAACCACCGTAACCTGCACAACAGAGGAAACAGAGTTCAAGCTGTTTATCTATTTAGTTTTCATCTCGTAGGCCGTTTGAAGCTTCAGCCCCTCCAGTCTGTAGTGACCAAAGGCTTTGGAGAGAGAATGAGGCGATTAGGCAAGATGAGGGGTTTGGTAGTTATCTCTTCCTATTCTTACTGACAAGGAGAGACCAAGAGAGTTGCTGTGCCGATATGAACGAAATATATTTCCGTGGTAGAGGAAATGAAATTGAACAAAAGTTAAATGGGGTTCGTCTAAATGAGCCTTAGTGTTTTAGGAATAATTAATTTTATTTTCGAATTTTCAGCCAGTAAAGTACATATCAGAATGGGTTGTTGTAATGGTTAGAAAGGTAGCTTCCCACGCAGAGAGCCTGGATTCGAGTCCGTTTCGTAAAGATTTTTTTACTCTTATTTATTTCCATTGCATTCAGATTCTTATTAAGGTAAATGAAATCACTCACTGAGGCTCTAAAAAAATTCTTTTCATTCATGTTTTCATTCGAAACTGCAATTTCGTGTTTGGAGAGGTGGAGACAAGTACAAACTTGCAGTTTGTTTTCCTCAAAGAATTTTTTTGAGCCCGTCAGTGAGTGATTTCATACATCTGAATAAATATCTGAACGAAATGGAAATAAATAAGAATGAATAAAAACGTCACGAATAAAATTCTCCACCATGAAAAAATATTTCGTTCAAATCCGCGGAGCTACTCTCCTTATGAGCCAAAACGCTACCAGCGGAGCAACTTCATGTAAGTTGTAACAAAACGGCGCACAGTGGGCTAAAATCGAAAAAACTGGCCAAAAATATGATAGTTTCTTGTGTGGATTTTGAAATTTTGGATGGCCACTTTTGAATAACATCTAAATACAACTATCATAACACGATATGGTCACGACTGGATGCAGAATAAGATTTCAGATTTCAGACGTTTGGGTATCACAATTACACAGGGAGACAAGGTTGATAAAATTTTGCGAAAACTGGCGATCTTAGATTTTCCGCGAAATTCTTCCTCCTCAAGCCGATGCAGAACCCAAATTAGGAAAATCATCGGGTAAAATATAACGCTATGTTGTACAGCTTTTCTTTTTCCTTCATAATAGACGATTTTAATGACCACGAGTGTATATTTGGATACTCTATATTAAAATGGCGGATACCAATTTTAGAGCAAATTTTTACCTAAAGCGAGGAAAAAAGTAGAAAAAGACTTCGATCGACACGGACTAACGGTATTCTTTGGAGTTTTCTATAGAGCAATCTGAAAAAAAATCTTGCGACGAATTGAAACGGACTTTACTCAAGAAATTTTAATTCTGCTTATATTAATTATTTCAGTGACCAACTTACGAAGATGCTATCTTACATTTTCTGATAGAGGAAACGAATCTGGATCAATGTAAGACTAGGTTGCATTCATCATCCCATCTATCCGCAGTACTGCGGATGGTTGGGATGGCTTTAAACGCTCAATTTAGAAACTGTTATTCCTCTGATGAAAGTTGAAGTGGCTACAAAACTAAGCCTATGAGCCAAGGAACCGCTGTCGCGAAATATTCTATTCATTTTTGATATTTCGGAATGGAATAAGTTTCTAGAATCGCCCTTGAAACCTGTGCCATAAAATTTCAAAGCTTTTAAAATGAATGCATGGCTATGTCTTGATGTAACATACGGATGAATGTTGGCGGTGTAGAATTGCAGCAGCGTCGGTTCTGGAGAGGGGAAGGTTTGTTCCACAGAATCAAAAATGGCGAGGAAAGACCGCCTTGGGAGCCACGAAGTCCTATCATTGATTCCGAAAAGTCCAGCAGTAACATAAGGAAGATTTGTATGTAAATGTTGAAATATCCCCAAGCGAAGATATAAAGAAGATATTAACAGCTGTATTTTAATGATAATAATAATGGTGATAAAGATAACAATGATTATCTATAACAATTATTAACCATAAACTTTACAGACACAACTTAATAGCAACAGAAAATAAACATCGCATTTTCAAAATTGATTGATTGGATATTATCACAATTGATAAGAAACAAAACCAAACCAAGGAAATCTGTTTAACAAATAACGGTAATGATAATAATGATACACGATGCAAACACACCAGCAAAATTTGAAGAAAGCTTTAAAATACGCACTGCTAGTTATAAACAAAAAAATTTTGGATCCCTAAATTAATAATAGGAGCAACTAGAGATCTATAAAAACCCTACCTGTGGCAGGCGTAACATAAAATTTTCCAGGAAGTCATAAATAATATTAACGAATTCAATTGTGAGAAACTTAAGATTGTAATGTAAGATTATATGAATTGGCAATGACTCGTAATATTAAAAAAAATTATTTATTACCCAATGCCTCAAAAAATATCCTTTTACTGGGCCATTACAGTGGTGGGCTTCATACTAACTAACCGGAAAAACCCGACTAACCGGGATTCGAACCCGAGAGCTTAGTGTTGGCGCCAGCACGCTAACCACTCTGCCACCGCGGTCGGTGATTGCTAAATATTGCTAAAAATCCACAGCTAAGTGAAATAGTGAGTAATGAAGATAATACTTATGATATGCAAATTAACAAGGAAACGACTAAATATTTTATGGTGAAGAGCAATTGAACACTATTTTATAAAATTCCAAAACTGTATAAAAAAGTTAGTATACTATTAAATTAAATATATGTACTAGAATAGGTAACGCGCGTATACTAGAAGGTATACTAGAATAGGTAACGCGCGTATACTAGAAAGTATACTAGAAAAGGTAATTCGTAAATAACGAGGTATACTAGAATAGGTAACGTGTAAATCGCGCAATTTCAAGATATAAAAGCTTACAAAAGTGTACGAATTAAACCTCGAAGATATTTATCTCCGAGGTTTATTTCGTACATTTCGGATCATATTTTTCAGTGATTACAAATTTTAGCGGGGTTATAAATCACTCGATCCAATACAATAGGATTTATTTATCTACATTCTTACGTTTACTCCCGATTGAGGAAGTTACTACAAGGCATAGCAATCAAAGGTGCCCGAAGACTGAGTTGTATGAGCGTCTCAAAGTAAAAGAGTGGACAATTTGTTCTTGCTTAGCTCACAACGAAGACGATATTCTAAATTTAATGGTAACTAATGAAGAGTTTGAAGTGTCAATCAATAATTTTGCGCATGAGACTTAACAAACTGTATATAATTAATGACTGACGAAAGTAGTTAAACGTTACGAGGCAATAGTCGATTCCTAAAATTAATATTTGCTAGTTTAAAGAGAAATAATCAACAAATAAAATGCGAGTTTATAACAAACACATCGATAATAAATCAATATTCATGGCCGGAATGATGAAATGTAGGCCGAAAAAGAGTAAAAGTCAAGTAATTGGGAAAGCACGCACACATCCGAAGTACAACATACGGTTATAAATGGGTTAGGTGTTTGAGGAGACTTTCGTCACAACCTAAGTAGTGGGTTACGGGAAAGTGTTTGACGTCCTTGCGTCTGAGAAAGGACTCACCAGTTCCGATGACGTTGTGCATTGGTGAATGCAGGGGCTGAATTGCGTCATTCCTGGCGCAGTGCACGAGTAAAGCCCACGATGAAGCTTCCGCGTCCACCACGAACGTGTCGTAAATGCCATCGTCTGCGAATACAGATATCCCTCAATTATTATTTTTAATTCACATGTAATTAATTGTCATTATATTTACTTTCCTTAAAATATATACGCCATCCTGCTTCTTTTTCCCGGAGAATTAGATTCAGTGAAATTGAGTTGAGAATTTATTCATCGAAACAAATCCGGGCGTAGTTTGTATCAATATCAATGTTTATATTTAGAGAATGCCTCAATTATAATGGAAATCTAACCAACATTTTGATATTCAGAATAATCTGACATTGAGGCGCTCTGTAGTTTGAGCCGCGCCTTCCTATGGGTGCATCGCATCCGGGCGGCTGCATCTTAGGGGCGAAGCCAACCGTTATAATTATTACCACAATATTATTTGTTGTTAATTGTGTGACACATACAAGTTAACTTTCTAGGAAAGATTACAATGAGAAATTAAAGATTGGCAGATATTAAGAGGAAAGAATTATGGATCAAGACGAGAAAGAATATTTGTGCAGCGGATAAAATAAAAAATTTGGAATCATTAAAAGATTTTCTGATACCAAGAATAAATCTTCTTCAGGGGAATACGTATATATTTACTAGATATTTGATTGGAGTCTTTCCTAATTTACAAATAGCTATACGTTTTTTATTGACACTTCCGGATAATGTTGCTGCTAAGATAATGATAATCAAAAGTAATGTGAAACTCATATTGACTATGTCAGGATACGGAATATGCATAAGTAATTGTTACTGATGTTCTATGGTCAATGTAAGCAGGGGGACGAAGTCAAAAACAATGGTTTTTCAAAGTCTTACTAAATAATTTTTAGCTGCAAATCAGGAAATATATGGGTTGGATTCTTAATTTTAAGTGGCGGCAAATTATGTTCGCAGACGGGCGGCAGATAGGCCGGGCACGGCGCTGACTGTAGTCATGACATTCCGTCCAACATATCTATTTGAAACTTTCGCGTTCTGCGAATATCTGATTTAGTGGTCTATTTCGGGGAGTGGTTGATTGTCGATAGTATCCGCTATTCCCAAGACGTTCAACTCACAGGCGTCTTCGGCGTGTACCCAATGCGCTGGGTTGCTCATCTCTGGGATGTCCCACGTGAGGTTGCCCAGAAGCGTTTCCCGCAAGGGGTCATCCGCGAAGACGTAAGAGAAGACCATTTGAAGTTTCGGAAGAGAAAGAGACAAGTTGGCTCTCATGCATCTGTAAGGAGCCGCACCTTCTTCGCCGCTCGAGTAGAACTGCACCACGTGCCAACCTCCCAGGATCTGAGGACCATTAGAGCGCCTTTATTACACTACACTTACATAGTCGCGTAGAAATTCTCTGAAACTTAAAATAGTACATGAAAATCGACTGAAGGACTTTGGCTGACGCTAAACTGTCTGGTCAATCTTCAGACCGAAGGCCGGTTGGGACCTCATCCCCTCCACCATCAGCAACGAAAAGCTCTGGAGAGGGGGCTGAGGCTTACTACTTAGGCAAAATGAGGAGTGAGCTAATTTACCTTTGCTTTCCCCATTGAAACAGAATGCTATAAGTGGAACAAGTCCACGTAAATGAAGCACAATGGCTCACTTTTCGTAGCATTTGGATAGGAGAGACCTTAATCAATGCCATTATTCAGCGTTACTCATATATAAGTAGCTTTCATATCATCACAGCCATAAACAAGACTGACAAAAGTAAATGAAACATACAGTTTTCCTCTATCCTGTACCAAAAGACAAATGAAAAATATTCCATACAATAGGATATGGTAGCAGATCCCCGACGCCAATATGCAAAAGAAATGCAGACGCCCGTTTGCATCATAAGATTATTATCCTTTGATAGAACAGAATCGACCACTGATGGTAAAGTTAATTAATAGCCTAAACAACTCCAAGAATTATAAAAAAATATTTTTTTACGGTTTTTGGAGTTTCTTATGTTATAAATTGTTTATAACGAGAAAAATTAACCTCAAAAATAAAAAGTTATGAAAAATTGAGTTCTGCAATTTAGCAGAACGGCAGAGCTTTCGACATCTTCACGTATATCACCGAGGCATTTTCTTGATCTGCAGATATTGTTGTTTAGCCAATGAGCAAAATATTGCTACTTGCGCCCAAATATTTTACACGCACGCACGAATTTATTTAAAACTCTCACTCTCCGTTGGCAACATTTTAAGCGTTAACTCCAGAGAAAAGCGTATGACTAACATTTACTGCGTAAAGCTAACAATCACTAACAATACAATATATTTCAATTACTACGCGCCGTCGCGGTAAAGTTTCAAATTTTTTTACCTCCAACCATTAAACTGCATTAATGTTTGTATATAGTTTGTTTACATGCACATTCTCCATTATATAACGTGTAGTTTATATGCAGCGTAAAAGCCATTTCATTACTAACTTATCATTTATACTTACTCAAGGGTTTACCTACCAAGTGTTACCAGCTTTGAGAATAACACGAATTATACCTCTCTAAATGCGTTAATGATTTGTAAAGAGAATTTTTCAAAGAAATCTTTGGATTCGGGTTTGGAAGTTTACCCAGTAGTAGGAGAATAGTAGTACATACTACTGCTGTTATTTCTATAAATCCCACGTGAATTTGATTCCAATGTAACATGAATGTGGTATTCCAAGAGATCCTGTGGAATTAGTATCTGCGACTCACCGAGTGGATGTCGAAGTGTCGGAGTGGCCTCGCGGGTGGACAGGCCCACGACGAGCCCAAGAGGCACACAAGCAGAAGAAATCGGTCCATTGCTCACAGTGAGACGCACTCCGGAAGAACGCGATACCCCTTGAAATCAAAATGGCCGCCTATCTTCATTCCCACACCACTCGGACACGATAAAGTCCGATAACTACTAGACTTCGTCGGTAAATTTCCGGTTAACGCGAAAAATATCGAGGAAGCTCTCTCTTGCATGAGGGAGAAGATTGTTTAAGGATATTTGATTCTGAGGGAGAAAAGGCATGTATCCGGATCAGAACCGCTGGAAAAAGTCTGTTTTTGATCTATCACAGCGGAAGGAGAATCTTTTAAACCAAAATCTATACTGTAAAAATCAAACGGACCAAGAGGGATTGACTTTGGAAGCGGAAATAAGCAGAATGCGAAAAAGTAAATCATATAAATGTTAGCTCAGAGCAGATTCCGCCAATGGCGGATTTTAGGGTAATGATGTGAATTTAACTGCTTTTTTTTGTAAATGAGAGTCAGAGGAGTGACACGTTGTCATTTGTTCGAGTTTTGTGTTACGCCGATTTTTGTCGAGAGGTCAGAAGGGAGGCGCTACTTGCAGTCAGTGTGCGAGAGAGAGGGCTATATGAACTCCGAGAACTCTTCTTTTCAATAATTTGTTTTTGGCATTTTCCGCTAAACGAAAAGCGTCACTGACACGGTGAATGTTCTGCAAAGAAATCCCAAGGATTATAATAATAATTATAATAAAGGACTTTATTCAGGGCGAGATTGAGACTAACGAGTCTCTCCTCATTACTGAGATATTGCTCCTGAAACCTTGGGTTCGATCCTAGATGGCCCCAAAAGCAGTACTTTTAGCAATTTCATACATTGCGCGGTTTTTTGAAAATTGGCTAGGGCATTTTCCGTTAACAAAAAGTCGTTAACACACCCACCGCATGACAGGTATTCGCAGCTCTACAAATAAGGGGTTTTCGACACTTAACGGAAGCAGAGAAAAACATGGTTCTTTGAATGGAAATATACTATTGTGTTTTACAGGCTATTTATCGAATATGTGTGAACCATTAAATGGAGTAAATCCAAGGCGATTCCTCACATTTACTAGATCAGATTAAAGTGATACCTCGGTCTGCGGGTAACTTGCTCTGAGAGTGTTTGCAAGTCGAGTAAAAAGTTTTAATAAACTTTAACTTGATATACGAGCGAGGTCTTGCAATACGAGCAATACATGAAGTATGTAAACGCTGTTTTGTTTGCCGAGCGTCACGTGATCATTACTTCCCTAATAGTCATTATTATGTATATGAATATTTCTAGGTTCTGGAACGAATCATGATCATCTGGGTTTCCATTATTTCTTATAGGGAAATCGCTTTCACGTAATAAGAATGCTTCGGATTACGAGAACGTTTCCGGAATTATAATCGCAATCCAATGTTTGACTGTGCAGTAATGTTTACCTTGGGTTTATCTACTATGAAGTTGTCCATTAGCTACTTTCAGTAAAATTTCAGTTATAGTAACCCTTATGACCTAGTGATGAAGGTTGTAATTCTTAATTTAATTTCTGTAGTAAGAATAACTCGCGAAATCAACTAATAGGTAGTTAAAAACCACAAATATTCGACTTTAGATGCAGCATTTGGCTTCCAACCGTTCGAATTGAACGAAAATCAAAAACAGTTTTAAATCAAATTACAGCGTAATTGTTATTGAATTGGCCGTTATTTCCCTTCATGTTGGGCTCATCCGGTCGATTGTTGAATGAATATTTTTACCCATATTTTCGCTAATATGCCCTCATAACCCGCGCACGATAAGACGAATGAAAAAAATTGCAATCATCAAAATATATTAGCGGAAACCATTACCCATAATTTGACGTTTCTCTCTTATTACCTAAGCATAGTATAAACTCACGTATACAATTAGGTCTCAGATTTTACGATGGGCATTATTGGATTCTACAGAGCTTTCCTTTCCCTCCGGTGGCAAAATATAACAAAATTGAAAACAAACGCAAAAGAGGTACACCTTTTTATTTATGCAACAGTAATATAGATAAATTGTGTCACAAAAGGAACGCACAGAATCGTCCGAGCATTTTCTAACTTTAGGTTTAATCAATCCATTTATTGGGTGAGCTCACACGGGTGAGATAAAGGCAGTGCTACTTTCTTGTCTGATGAATGAAAAGAGAGCGTTCCATAGACTCGAAGAACTATTCTCTTCAGAAACTTGGTCCTCCATTTCCTCCGTCGGGTTCTCAATCGCTTTCTCCATCAGCGAACCGAGAATCCTCTCCGGAACAAGCTTGGGGTGGATACGAAATCCTATCTCCTCTGACCCTGTCACCTCGAACACGTAACTGTTTTCTATTCTGACTTGGGCGGCCAACAACTCGGACATTAGCTCGAAAGAATAGACGAACTCGAGTTTCTTCTTCAGACACCGACTATCCCCAATTTCACTGAGAGCGTTTGCGTCGTTCACGGCCAGTGCCACCACGAGGTTGTTGATGACGAGCGTCGCGACCACCACGAACAGAATGAACAGAAGGTGTGTGTAGAAGCCCATGATTTCCGAGAGGTCATTGTAATTGTACTCCCCGGTCATCATGACGAAGGTGGTCTGGAGGGATAACCAAGGGTTCCCGAATAGTAGTTCGTTGTACGGCTTAAAAGCGACAAAGAAACTGAGAGAGAAGCCGATCAGAAGGAAAAAGAGTACCCCAAGGGTCAGGATGGTGTTCTTGAAGACGAGCCCGAAGAGAAGGGCCCGCCAGCCCCAAGCGCGATACCTTCCGATCATGAGCATGAGTGCAAGCCATGAGAGAGGCAGGAGAAAGAGGAGGATCTTTTTGGCCCATCCGTTCATCAATGACCAATTGAGATAATCGGCATCGATGAAGATAGTGGCAAAAGCCCAAACGATGGACAGTGACGCGCAGAAAAGAAGTGTGGTCACTTCCGCCTTCCTTCTCCACAAGGTCTTCATGGTGAAGTTGACGGTGGGCAAACTAGTGGCATTTATTAGAACGAAGGTGGCAAAGAACATGTGAATATAACGGAAAAAGGAAGTCCAACTCGAGGCCGAGTATTTGTAATAATCCAAGACGGTGAAAGTAGAGAGGGAGACGACGTATAGGAAGTGCAAAACGACCACCAAGAAGAAGAAAACTCTGGCTTTGCTCCATTTTATCGCACAGAAGGTATCCACAAGTGGGTGCACGAGGATGTCACTTTTGACCTTCTTGGACAAAAGCGTCGACTGAAGAATGATGTTTATGAGAGCAGTTTGCCTTTCGTTCTCGTTGTTGGTGAAAATCCCGAAGTTGAGTCTCAAAAAGTATTCGTTGCGCGACTTTACTTTGCAGCTAACCGCATGATCCATTTCTCCCAGAAAGAATGTCACGGATTTGGGGAGATTGAGCAACACGGCTTCCAGACAGCTCATTTCGCTCTCATCTTTGAGAGACAGGTCTGCACCGGAGCGAATCAACACAGACGTGCATTCGCTGTGGCCTTCATAAGCCGCTCTGTGCAAAGCGGTACGTTTCATATGATCTCGAACGTTGATCTTCAACTCGTTTCTATCTTGCATCTCCTTTATGAATATCTTAAGCGGTTGCTCCATTCCAGAGCTCGCTGCCACATGCAGAGCCGTCTCTGGTTCCTCTTCGACCCATGGGTTTGCCCCTCCTCGAAGCAACGAAAGCACCGCCGATTCGCTCTTCTGATGTAATGCATTGAGCAGAGCGATGTGGAAAGCATGATCGCTCGTTCTCACTTTTGCTTTAATCAAGCTCTCAAGTATTTCCAGGTACTGATTCAAACAGATCTTCGCTCTGGTACCAGCTAGCTCAAGAGGCACTCTTCCATGGAAGTCCTGCGCTCCCGCATCGGCTCCTTTCTCCAGCAAGATCTGCACGCATTTCGAATCGTTCGCTTTTACTGCTTCGTGAAGACAGGTGCTTCCAGGCTCGATTTCATCCCGCATCTGTTAGGAAGAAAACATTATACTGACGTTGATTGATTTTATCCGAAACTGGAAGTTAATATTCCACCCAGTAACAACAATTACTATAATCAAAACTCGGTTATTTACTGAAGAAGAGACCACCATTTAAATAACAAAAGAGGATCGGCAAATATCAGTCTTTATAATCGGAAGCTTCAGTATATTGGCAGGAGGAATGCTAGATGTAANTGCCGTCCCATGGTAGAAGCGAGTAGCAAAGGCGTCAGACCGAAGGCATCTTCAGCAACCGGATTCGCCCCGGCGTTCAAGAGCACTTCCACAATCTCCACGTTGTCGAAAATGCACGCTACGTGCAGAGGTGTCAGTTGAGTGAGAGCCTATGGGAAGAGCGAAGGCGCGTTAACAAAAAAATTTACTTATTTTCATTACTTTTCCTAAAAGTTCATGCTTTTAATCCTGTAAGAATTTCATTTCGTTTTCGTAGTGTTTCTAAATGTTATTGTTTTATTATTAAACCTACTGTTGATTTTTAACGGGGAAATCGTAGATAAACACGATACCAATTGCGACTTACTGGACTCACAGGTGAACATAGGATAGTTAATGTAACTAATCAGATGGAGGAATAACGTTTATTCGACGAAAAGCACCTTTTGTTGTTTCACCATTTGTTGGATCGCGCTGAAGGGCAAACGTTTGCCTTTGAATGTATATGTGGAATATGTAAGCGAAATTTTTCAACTGAGGGTAAGAATTGCATCTCGCACAAAAATTGACCAAATGATGCACTCAAATATAATACCAAAGTAAATATGTTCGGTAACCATAGATACATGGCGAATCTTCTTTATGGTCTTATTTTTCTCTAAAAATCTCTGAAAATGCCCCAAATGTTTTCCCTATTTCGTCCCTGCACTGATAAATGTCTCACATTTTTCGCCTTCTTGATCTTGACAAAGCAACAAATAATTTTTCCCCTTGCAATTCGCAAAATTGAGCTGATAAAAAATCAATGAATTTGTAGTAAGTTTGGCTCAGCGATTCGTCATCGTAAACGGCATCTTTATATAGTCTATCATTAATTCTCACTTTAACTTTTAAATGGGTATAAATTCCCCGTGTATTCTTGTGGGGAAATGATGAGCTCGGATTCAACAGTTGGCTTTGTCGTTGGGGGACTGGTTGTTCAAAACCACAAAATTATTTTCACATTTCATGCGAATATTCTTTTTAATATAATTTTGCAAAATAATGAAACCCTGCAAGCGATTTAAGTGAATTCTACGTGTATTTCTAATAGTCTCACTTTGACTAGTCTTGGGTCGAATCGGGGACAGTTCAATGAATAAAAAGTAGCCTATTATCTGCTCGGGGAAGACATTTAACAAACTTCAAACTTTGAAAGCCGTACGACATCTGGTTCTCGAGTTTTGGGTGAACATACACATTTACCAGACATACATTCCATCTACTTCTAGGTAAAAAGCACGGTTACGGTAGGCAAAGGACAAAAAGCCATGGCCGGTTTCATACCGTTATCAACTGAAGCATCTCCTCTGGACGCAGAGTAGATGGCGGCGACATAATGTGCTGTCTGTGGGTAAAACGGCGCACTTTTTTTATCACCAATTTAAATCTTACGCCGCAATCAGCAATTGGGGTACATTCGAAAATATTGGGAACTTTATAAATCCGTTAAAGCTCAATACTTACCCGATATTTATTAGAAGAGAGTTAACGGAAAATATTAGTATTTTTGAAGCTTTATATCTGCAAAAAAAGGGAAAAAGCAATTTTACTAAGAAATTTAGATCGAGAGTTCCTGTCCCTCGGTCGTATCCAACAATACCATTTTAAAAATCTGCCGGCCGGCCGTGATAAAATACCATTTTTGTTTTCAAACTTTCGTAAATAAGGATTAAGGAAAGGTGTAAATACTTTGCACGCTAAAGCCGTGTGGCTAAATCCCAAGGAATAACAAGTGTGAAAAATAGCGACATGACTGGGACTCGAACCCAAGTCTCCCACTTTCCAGGCAGGTATTACTAATCACTGAACTACCATTCCGCGTCTTATAAATAAGTTAAAATTTGAAATTTAATCATCTATATAACTAATATATAATTGGCAGGAGGAATGCTAGATGTAAACGGATTTATGTATAGGTGTTTTAAAAATAATTTTATAAAATTAATTGGAGCATTCTGATGAGAATACTGAAAGATTGCATAATCATCTAGTTAAGTAGATATACAAGAAGCAGAAGGAGCCAACAAAAGTGGGAAATGAGGAGAATGTGGGAGCTGAAGGTTGGTAAAGGTGTCGGGTAAGGTGTCTGGTATGTCACCAGTATTATTTATCTTATAGGCAGAAAAAAATATGGAAACAACACTTGAGAGTCTAAAGGCTGAGTTAAGGAGATGACAGAAATGTTGAACCAGAAGGCCAGAGACTGGAACAGATAGAAAACTTATCATCTTCCTTATTATCTGGGTAATCTAGTAACTGAACTAAATAGAATTGCAGTATGTAATATAACCATTGAAAAAGATAAATATGGGATTATTTTCCAAAAAGTAATAAAAAATTTGCGGAAGAATTAGGAAGATGCTTAGTTTAGATTGGAGTTTCACGTAAATTAGAAGCATGGATAATTATTACGAAAGAGGAAAAATATTTGAATGTTTTGAAATTTGAGTAAGGAGGAGAATGGTGTGAGGGAAATGGGCAATATAAAGTTTCTTCCGATGCTGATGGAGAAAAGAAATTGTAGAGGATGGCCTAGACTAGTGGCAGAGAACTTCTTTTATCGGAAGGATATATTTACCATTCGGATGCATGAGATAGGCCACGTTTGAGGCTCCCAGGCCGCTTTTGAGTAGCATATTGCCTACTTAAAAATAGTTTAACATTGAAATTGTACAAGATGAAATGAATTCATTTCCTGAGTAAAGTAAAACAGAGCTTTTTTCACATTGCTTTATATTTGGCGGCATTAGCAAGACTAAATAACAAAATTATTTAAATACGGGCATTTGTTTCAGAAAGTGACTAAAATTTCTCAAAGAACAATCAAAAAGGTCATATTTGGTCTGAAGGCCGCAAGTTCCCCTCCTCCGACTTAAGCACGAGAAGCAGGTGATGATGAAGGTTTCATTCGGAAATAAAGCGACAGTGAAAAAGATAGTTTGGAGAACTGCGACAAACCTATCTTCGGACTGAAAACTATTGATGATGATGACTTAATACATTATCGCGTTTGAGGTACTTTTCATACATTTATGAGGTAATCCACTCTCGGTGGGGGGTCTATCGTCCCTCTGGGCTTTGCCTTCCGATTCACTGCATCCTGCGTCAACCTCTTAGCCATCGCCGAAAGGGGCCCATGCCGTCCCATGGTAGAAGCGAGTAGCAAAGGCGTCAGACCGAAGGCATCTTCAGCAACCAGATTCGCCCCGGCGTTCAAGAGCACTTCCACAATCTCCACGTTGTCGAAAATGCACGCTACGTGCAGAGGTGTCAGTTGAGTGAGAGCCTATGGGAAGAGCGAAGGCGCGTTAACAAAAAAATTTACTTATTTTCATTACTTTTCCTAAAAGTTCATGCTTTTAATCCTGTAAGAATTTCATTTCGTTTTCGTAGTGTTTCTAAATGTTATTGTTTTATTATTAAACCTACTGTTGATTTTTAACGGGGAAATCGTAGATAAACACGATACCAATTGCGACTTACTGGACTCACAGGTGAACATAGGATAGTTAATGTAACTAATCAGATGGAGGAATAACGTTTATTCGACGAAAAGCACCTTTTGTTGTTTCACCATTTGTTGGATCGCGCTGAAGGGCAAACGTTTGCCTTTGAATGTATATGTGGAATATGTAAGCGAAATTTTTCAACTGAGGGTAAGAATTGCATCTCGCACAAAAATTGACCAAATGATGCACTCAAATATAATACCAAAGTAAATATGTTCGGTAACCATAGATACATGGCGAATCTTCTTTATGGTCTTATTTTTCTCTAAAAATCTCTGAAAATGCCCCAAATGTTTTCCCTATTTCGTCCCTGCACTGATAAATGTCTCACATTTTTCGCCTTCTTGATCTTGACAAAGCAACAAATAATTTTTCCCCTTGCAATTCGCAAAATTGAGCTGATAAAAAATCAATGAATTTGTAGTAAGTTTGGCTCAGCGATTCGTCATCGTAAACGGCATCTTTATATAGTCTATCATTAATTCTCACTTTAACTTTTAAATGGGTATAAATTCCCCGTGTATTCTTGTGGGGAAATGATGAGCTCGGATTCAACAGTTGGCTTTGTCGTTGGGGGACTGGTTGTTCAAAACCACAAAATTATTTTCACATTTCATGCGAATATTCTTTTTAATATAATTTTGCAAAATAATGAAACCCTGCAAGCGATTTAAGTGAATTCTACGTGTATTTCTAATAGTCTCACTTTGACTAGTCTTGGGTCGAATCGGGGACAGTTCAATGAATAAAAAGTAGCCTATTATCTGCTCGGGGAAGACATTTAACAAACTTCAAACTTTGAAAGCCGTACGACATCTGGTTCTCGAGTTTTGGGTGAACATACACATTTACCAGACATACATTCCATCTACTTCTAGGTAAAAAGCACGGTTACGGTAGGCAAAGGACAAAAAGCCATGGCCGGTTTCATACCGTTATCAACTGAAGCATCTCCTCTGGACGCAGAGTAGATGGCGGCGACATAATGTGCTGTCTGTGGGTAAAACGGCGCACTTTTTTTATCACCAATTTAAATCTTACGCCGCAATCAGCAATTGGGGTACATTCGAAAATATTGGGAACTTTATAAATCCGTTAAAGCTCAATACTTACCCGATATTTATTAGAAGAGAGTTAACGGAAAATATTAGTATTTTTGAAGCTTTATATCTGCAAAAAAAGGGAAAAAGCAATTTTACTAAGAAATTTAGATCGAGAGTTCCTGTCCCTCGGTCGTATCCAACAATACCATTTTAAAAATCTGCCGGCCGGCCGTGATAAAATACCATTTTTGTTTTCAAACTTTCGTAAATAAGGATTAAGGAAAGGTGTAAATACTTTGCACGCTAAAGCCGTGTGGCTAAATCCCAAGGAATAACAAGTGTGAAAAATAGCGACATGACTGGGACTCGAACCCAAGTCTCCCACTTTCCAGGCAGGTATTACTAATCACTGAACTACCATTCCGCGTCTTATAAATAAGTTAAAATTTGAAATTTAATCATCTATATAACTAATATATATAATAATAATATGATTCAATAATCTTCAAGAATATAATTGATATTTTCAAATGTCAGGAAAGTGAATCTGCTAAGGAACGTAACTGAAACAGGGGAAAGCGGAAACCCCTCGCCTCGGAGCGGCTGAAGATCTGCACAGGCCCCGGAAATTACGGCATAATGTGGACATAATGATAATAACCAATGGAACGGTGGCGTCCTCCTTCTCCAGCGCTTCCATTAGAGCTTCTTTGTCGAAGTTGAGCACCGCCGCCATTACATTGGGGCACTGGCACACGCCATAATAGGCAGTTGAACCGTCGCCCAACGATGCATCCGCATCCTTAAAAAGAACAATGCAGCGCTCGTAGAGATCAAATCGGGTGCGAGATCGACACTCCAAAAGGCCTTCCATGGCGACCACCAACGGCGTTTTCAAATTTTCGTCTTTTTCATCCACATCCGCGCCGTGCGCTATCAGCTCCCGAACTATTTCCAAACTCTTTGGGTCGTCCTTTTCTAAGTTACGAATCGCTTGGTGGAGGATACATCTTGCTACCTGCAGAATAAAAATAAAAATGAATTTGTGTAGCTGAGGTCCCGCGATAGAATCTTGGTAGATATACATCAGTGATAGGCAGACAAACCGCGGGCCAAATGAGGGCCATCTTTTATCAGGCCGTCATGGATGATAGCGGCGTGAAATATGTTTTTTAAATGAATAAGAATTTAATAAGTTATTTTGTAGCCAATGATACTTCGATACCCTTCCCTTAATTCTTAAGTAATCGATCCTAGATAAGAGATTCGTGGATATATTAAGCATAATATATCTGAGAAGTGCAAGAATTTCGGAAGAATATTATCTTCTTGGATTACACATAGGTAACTGAGGCCCGCTAATCTCCCAAGTAATATGCTATCCATGTAAAACGTTTGCGCACCGTCACGACGGTTTGAGAGATGATGATGAAAAAGTGATCCAATTCAAGAAACAAGAAGACTTGAGTTTTTCTCTTTTTCCAGTTTGCATTCACTCATTAATTTTAATCGAAGACCTTTGAGTTTTTTTTAACTGAAGCTTCAAGTTGAGTTGGTTATCGCATCGTCGGATGGAATCAAGTTCACGTTAAATTTGATAAGGAGATAAGGAAAGTCACCTTCTCCGTCATAATTTTGATTCTTTAAATGAAATTAAATATTTCACATTCTCTACATAAAAATTATTAAATGTTTAATTAGCAGATATTCGTAACAAAGTGGATTGGCGATCAATTTATCAAGAAAGTTTTCAAGCACTTGAAAACTATTGATAATCACATTTCCGAAAGATTTGTAATTATGGTTATAATATGTAAATAAATACTTTAAAGTAAATTCCCTTTGAGGGACAGGGCTTAGCCCGGCGGCATTAACAGTGGGTGAGATATGGTCAGCGTATCGACTCCAACGTCACCATATTTGACTTTTACAGGACGGGACCCGCTTCCTCTTAATTCAGATTGAACCCGGGATCACTTTCATCGAAGGCAAAGGCAACACCCTCATGGCTTTGGAAATGAGTATGTTTGTTTGAAGTTTTTATATTCCATAAAAATTGGCTGCTTGCGGCGACTTATATATTTAAATCCATGCGTTGCGTTTGAAGGTGACACCATATTGGGGAGTACCAAAAAGGGTAGATTATGTAAGGAATAAATGCACCCCCTGCCATACACCAGTGGCTGTTTGCGGCGACTTACAAATCCTAATCCTCCTAATCTATCCGTTGGGTGCTAAGACAACACCATATACGGAAATACCGGTATCTTAGGTAAATTATTAATGCACCCCCTGCCATACGCCACGTGTCGATTCCTTGATAGGTCGAGCATCGAACCCATGGCCACTAGGGGAATCGTCTTTACTACATGCAATAGAAAGCCATATCTTGTAACGATATCGTGAATTCCAACCTTATATGCTATCGGATAATGCCCTAAACCAATATTTCACAATCTGCGCAGTGTATAAAATCATCGCGAAAAGTACCGGTTTCGGCGCCTTTTAGAATCGAACCAAAGGCACACAGGAGGAATCTATCATTCATGCCCGAGTGTGGTCCCTGTGGTTTTCAAGCAGAACATTCCTAGGATCAGTGACGCTTTTCGTTTATCGGAAAATGCCAAGAACAAACGATTGAAAACTCACGCGATGTACAAAGTCACGGAAAATACTTTATTTGGGGCTTCTAGAATAGAACCCATGATACTCAGGAGCGATGTCTCATTTATTCCCTACTATTGTTTTGTTTTAATGGTGTGTCAAGGTCGGCGTCTTTAAGCAAAAAGATCCCCGCCTCAGTGGCGCCTTTCTTTTAGACTCAGAAAATGTCTGTCTGTCAAAATAAGGCCAATGAAGGTAAAGATTCAGAGATTTCAATAATTATATATCGTCTTATATTTACTGCTTCAGTACATAAATATTTTGCATTTTTTGATTCACTGACGACATATATACGAATATTAAGTGATACTGTGTTCTTAGCGATAGATGCTAGTAAAATTATCAATATGCGTACATTTTACTTTCTTTCCTTCTCGAATCAAAAGAACATAACCTTACTCTGGAAGTCACCTAGTAAAACGATAGAAAATTGACTATTTGCCAACGTTTCCTTCTTTAACATTTATATTAAGTATAACAAAGTTAATTACGCGTATCTACAAGTCCTATAGTACAATGTAAAAAACGCTGTCTATTTCTGAGTACTAGGTTTAGTAAAGAGAGCTTTATATTTTAAGTACTGTCGAGAGAAGTCATCTGCACCAACAAGAGAAAATTTACATTTACATTTAAGCCCTGCAAACCGCCAATGGCGCGTGGCAGGGAGTGTAAAACACCTATATCCCTAACTACCCTGGATAGCTATTAGCTTCTCTAATACTTCGCGGGAAAAATGACCAAAAATATCTATCCGTCCTGGCGACTATTTCCCTGTATCGCTTTTTCGTTTTCTTTCGAAGATTACGTGCGTTACTAGCTGGGATGAGAAAATCAACTATCTCCTCCCCGAGATCCGTAGTGACAAACTTATCGAAAAGCTTCCTACGGTATTCAAGTCTTCTATCACTAAGCGAGTTCCATCCGAGGGATTCTATCATTGCCGAAACACTGCTGTCAAATCTGAAATCTCCCTTAACGAACCTAGCTGCCCTACGTTGAACCATCTCAAGATGGGATGCTAATCCTACTTCGTGAGGATCCCAAATCGCACAGCAATACTCAAGGAGAGGACGAATCAGGGAAAAGTACGCTATTTCTTTTACACTCGATGAGCAACCCCTCAGAATTCTACTGGCTAAACTTTGCATCCTATTCGCTTTACCTACTATGCTTTGAATATGCTCTTTGAAGGAAAAACTACTACTGAGTGTAATACCTAGGAATTTATGATGGCTCACAAACTCCAACGGATATCCTGAAATATTAAAGGGTGTGCGGGTACCCTTGGCGGAACGCGTAAAAGTCATAGCTACGCACTTCTTTACGTTCAAGTCAAGCTGCCAGTCACTGCACCAACCTGAAATAATGTTCAAATCATTCTGCAAACAACCAATGTCGTCCGGAGTTACGATCTCTCTGTAAATAACAGTATCATCGGCGAATAGCCTAACCTTACATCTAACATTATCCACTACATCGTTAATATAAATTAGGAACAAAATCGGACTTAATACACTACCCTGCGGAACACCGGGTATGACGCAAACCTCATCAGATAAAATTCCGTCCAACGCAACTCGCTGCGATCTGTTTCCTAAAAATGATTTTATCCAATCAACAACTTGTTCGTTTATCCCGTAAGCAATCAACTTATGGATTATTTTTACATGCGATACTCTGTCAAAAGCTTTTCAACAGCAACTGTACCCTTATCAGCTGCTTTAACTAAGTCATTGACAAAAAGGGCTAACTGGGTATCGCATGACCTACCCTTACGAAAACCGTGTTGTCATTTAGAGAACTAGGGAACAGTACAAAGTAACCTTTACCACTGCGTCAAATGGATCTTATTGATACACTCAAGGATATGTTCTTTGGGATAAAGTAGGGACCACTATGTTCCAACTTTCACTATCATCTCCTAGATTCTCAATAAAACGAGTTTAAATATTAGCCTAAAATTCATCAATTTGGACTTTGAATAACTACGTAAACTAACGTAATATTTTGGGAAACAGGATTTATACGTAGTGTTTGCTAATGTAAATACAATGTAATAAATTCCGTTGCTTAATCTAGACACACGGGACTAACTATTATTAAAATGACTCACCATTATTAAAGCTCTGTATCAATCACAAGCAATGTATCTCAAAAGGCCCCGAGTATTTCAAGTTTTTGNCTCCATCAGAGTAAAGGGGCCATTGTAGTTTTCTCCTGGTTATTCAATAACATCAGATTAAAATCATTCAGAATATTTTCTAAGAGTTGCCCTCGGCTGTTATTGTCAGGCATTGCATCACTTCATAGAGTATTGTGGGCATTGAAGTCACCCAACAGCATGAATGGCTTTGGCAGTTGCCTAATCAATTCTTCAAGACGCAACGACAAAAGAAATGGGTGGGTCAGATATTGAGAGGAGAGGGATTGCTGGTGAATGTAATAGAGGGTAGAATGAAAGGGAAAAGACAGAGGGGAAGGCAAAGGCAAAAAATGTTAGATGACATAAAGGATGGAGTAAGTTACCAGGTAGCGAAAGAAAGGGCTATGAATAGGGAATATTAGGGCACATGGACCTACCGAAAGGTAGAACACTTATGTATGATTTTCGGTTATTAAAATTCGTATTTTTTTGGGAAATAAACCACCCATGCATGTGAGGACCAAGGCAATTGTTGTACCTTGATTCCATGAGATATCCCATATAAATGCACAGGGATAATCAGTTAGTATACTTTTCCATAAGAAATGTACGTATAATAGGTTTCCGTTACCTGCAGAGGTTGTTTCTTTTACAAAATTAAATTAGANTACCTTGATTCCATGAGATATCCCATATAAATGCACAGGGATAATCAGTTAGTATACTTTTCCATAAGAAATGTACGTATAATAGGTTTCCGTTACCTGCAGAGGTTGTTTCTTTTACAAAATTAAATTAGAAATAATGGTCCTACGAAATCAAGAGGTGTCAACAGAAAGGAAAATGATCATAGATTCTTATTTCAGTCGTAAAACATTGATAGTAGATCCGAACTTTCGAGGATTTTGATAAAACACACGGAAATTTTGTAAAATATTTGGGAAATAAACAACCCATTCCTTTGACGACTAAGACCATTGTTGAATGTTGATTTCATGAATTATCCCATATAAGTGCACGGGGATAATCATTTCTTATAATTTTTATAAGAAATTTACGTAGAGTAGGCTTTGATGACTTGAAAACAGTAGAATAAATATTATAAATAATGGTAAGATATATATCGAGTTATTACGATCTTACGACGCACTGTTTCTGGCTTAGAACCAGGCATGTACGATAATAGATATATTTTTAAACTAAATGAAGTCCCGTCATGCTTGACGGGGGCGTTTACTAGTTATTTTATAATATAGGTCTTCCTCTGCATTTCCCTTCAAAATCGTCGCGTCTGTACGTATATAATTCATTACTTCAGCAGAAAACTCAAACTGGACAAACATAAAGTTCCTGAGTTCCGTTTTCCGAGTGTTACTGGAGAAAAAAACAACCTTAACGTAGTGAAATTATGGTTTCGATTGCTAGATCTTCACCGTAATTATTATAAAACTAAAATGAGTAGTAAAGCTTGCTGGTTGTGTTTCCTTTTTCTTAAATATGGTTACTCCCTTATTGAGGATTGTTTCTTCTCCGGGCGGGGCGCTGGCTTCGAGGGGCACTCTCTCGTTCTCGTAGAGGGGGAGTACTGGTCGCGAGGGGGGATGGTGGGCCTCGCTCCTCCCAGGGATGGTCCTTGCTCTGTGGCACCTCCTATACAGGCATGCCGTACGGATTCCTGCTATGACAATGAGGATGGCTGCTCCTCCCCCGAAGAGATGCTGCAGAGCGACGTGGATCGGCTCCCAAGGGGCGCCGCGGGGTGGGTGGGTGCCGTGGGAATGCCTTCCTTCGCTGGGTAGAGGACTTGGGCCTCTTTCACCAACTTCTCCAGCTGCGGGTGGTGTTTCTAGGGTGAGAGGGCCTCGAACTCGCCTCGGAGCCCATTGAAGAGCTCCGGTGCCGACGGGAGAAATACGGCGTTGGTGCTAGCGCTCGCCATAGAGGACATTTTAGCCGCTGGCGGGAGGTAGTGGCCGTCGATGTATGCCGAACAGGTGGTTGGTAGAGAGAAAACTCCTACGCCCTATAGGTGCAGCTCCTTGGTGTTCTGCGAGCCTTCTACCCCCGGGAAACGTTGGATAACGCGCCCGCCCTTGGGTAGGCTGTACACCCACTGGTTGCCATATCTAGTGCGGTAAAACACCGGCTTTTAATCGGTGGCGACCCGAACGTCACACATATCTCCTGCGTCGGTGTTTGAAAACAAGGCTTAAAGACAGGTGGTGCTCGGGTATTCCCTAATCTCCCTTCTCGGCGGGCAGACCGTCACCGGTCCCTCCTCACACTCCGCGAGATGGTCTGTCGTCATCTCGAAGTGCCGGCGATGATTATCGGAGACGGCGAGGTAAGGGGCTTCCGGCCTTATACTCGTGGAGAGGCTCATGATGCCTAACCTCACGGGGAGGGGCAACGCCCTGTAGAGGGTAAACATATCGTTACCCGTCTGGAGGGTGATCTCCGCGAACACTCTCACTTTTCCGGGGAAGACCGTTCTGGTAACCTTCGCGAGCGCATAATAATCGTAGATCTTATCCAGGTGGAGGGAGAGAGGGAATCGGGTATCCCTCGGGAGCTTTGGGCTAATTTCCGTCAGCGCATTGTGGAGATCGACAGGGGCCAGAAAGTATGGACTAAGCCTTCCGTTTACGGTAGTTTCCCAGGTCTGCTTAAAAAGGTTAATATCCGTTCGCAGATGGGCCAAGATGTTTTATAGCACTCTCATGCTGGAGTCTACCAAAAAAACGGCGACCATTCTGGTGATTATCCCCTTCTGCGTTTCCTCGATCTCGTCGCTGAGGTTTCTGACCTCCGCGGCCAGATTGCGTCAGATTGTTTCCGCAATGTTGTTAAGTACGATGAAGTAAGGTCAGTTCTAAATATTAAAACTCTGGAAGCAAGACGAACTCAGGCTGGGTTCATTTTCCTGCATAAAGTGATCAACAACAAATTAAATTGTGGAGCTTTATTAGAACATGTGAACTACCATGTTCTTGCAAAGCGAACTAGAAATGATAAGGTATTTTCAATTCCTCATCTGAGTAAAAATTACACCTACTTCCTTCCTATATACAGAATGTTGAGAAATGCAAATGCAATCTGTAATGATATTGACCTTCACAACATCAAAACAGAAGGCTTTAAAAAATACATTTTATCTAAACTGTAGGTCAACCAGGAATTCATGTAATATACTAATGTTTGTCATATCCNCCTATTTAGAAAAGAATATTTACAGACATCCGTGTTTTGTTTTAGAGTACCAACTTTATGATTGTGAACATTCCTTCCTAAATAATCCGGTTTCCGGAGTCTACTGTTTAATTCTTTCAATGAAGGCTTCCCTATCACGGTTTATATATATTCCCTAACCTTTATGTAACTTTAACCTATATGTAACTTTAACCTATATGTAACTTTAAATTCTTTAAGTTTATTTAAAACATACGAAAACGAACGTCACGGAGAACGTCCTTTCGGGTAATTGCCGCCGATGGCAATCGACCAAACTAAACGGCTGATTATCCAAAAAGACTTTCTGCACTCATTACGCCGGGAAAGAATCATGTGTTTCGAACAGAGCATTGAAGCAACGCGACACACTGAGTTGCCTGAGGGGAGTCATCTTTACCTTGGGTACAGATGATTCCCTACGATTGTAGGGAGGTACATACCTAGGACGGTAGGGAATCATCTTCACCTAATATTCTAAGAGGAGGAGATTTCACCAGTCATCTCTACCTCCTACACCGGCAAAAACCCAGTTTTTTCGGTTTGGTTCGACGCCGTGACTTCAAATACCCCAGAACCATTACGCACGTAAGGAGTTAAAAAAATTTTCCGAAAGATAATCATTATCGTTCGCAAAATGCTATATTTAAGTCTTACTGTCGCGCTTGTTCAGGTTATAAATAAACTATAAATACTTCCATCGATTTTCTTTCAGTTTAAAATTATCTCAGACGCGGTTAACCTTGATCCTCGGAACCCCTTAGTCTTAAACACAGCAGAAAGTTTCAGGGATTGTTGGAATAAAAAATTTAATCACGTAAAAGAGCCTGACAAGTTTTCCACGCTTCATTTGATGAGGAAAGAAAGAAAAATTACCTCAGGAGAAGACGGTAATTTTTGCTAATCAACATATTGATAGTCGTTGTTTCGCCAGTTTCGCTACAAAAGGAAGACTTAAATAAAAAAGACAAAAGTTTACTCACTTTGGGCACTTTTCCTTTACTGTTTAGCATTTCCTTTACTTGTCCATCCTTTAGCTGATTAACAGCTCTAAGCAAATTGTCACAGAATGCGGCATCAGCGTCCATTTCAACGCTCAGGAGATCGCGAATACCAGAAATCTGAATTATTGAGGGGAGTTCGTCTGATATAGAAGTGGAGACTCGAAACGAAAGAGGAGAATTATAGAGGGGAAGTTAAACAAAACAATGTCGATTTTATCTTTATCTTTTAAATCAGAGACATTACTGAGGAAGAATCTGGAACGACGCGGCCGCCCCTCTAATGTTCTTGGCCTGTCCGTATTGAATTCGCTCGAAACGTCTTAAATCTAAAAATTCGGAAGATCTTTTACTTGTTAATTCATTGTTTCCACCCACCACCCAGTTATACCCAAATCTACCGTTCTTTTGCAGCTCTACTTTCCATTATTCTATAATATAGGTCTTCTCTGCATCTCCCTTTAAAATCGTCGCGTCTGTGCGTATGTAATTCGTTGCTTCAGCAGAAAACCCAAACGTGACAAACATAAACTTCCTGAGTTCCGTTTTCTGAGTGTTACTGTAGGAAAAAAAAATTTTACGTAGTGAAATTATGGAACCGATTGCTAGATCTTCACCGTAATTGTTATAAATATGACCAATAAGAAAGTATTAAATTTGAAGTAATCAAGTCGTATTTCCTCAGAGAAATATCTATAATATACCTAAATTTGTGTTTATTCCATACCAAGGCACACTTTCATGATGCTCTTCCTTGTCCGAAAGTATTTTATCTCATTTCGTCATCTATTGTTATAAATTAAGATGTGTCTGATGGGCAATTGACAGTGGAGTACTACTAAACTTTTGTAAACTGTACAAAAAAAAACACTGAGCTTGTTGACCGATCCTATGCTTTCTTCCTATCCCTGCATTCATTGTTACACATATCATTGTTCGCACTCAGACTTAGGGCTGCAAGCTGAATCCTTTCCACACACCAACTCTACATTAGAAAGTAGCGTGTTAAAGAGATTGCCAGAGGAAGCATTTGGCGGATATCATAGAGCGTTCGTGTTCAAAATGCAATTTGGAGCATTAAAATGGGCAAAGAAGGTTAGAGAAATAAGAATCAAAGTATGGAAACTTAGGGAGAAGCAAAAAAGAGAAGCGTTCATGGATAATATAAAGTATCACGTCCCGGAGTAAGTAAAGGGGAATGAAGAGGTAGAGTTGAAGTGATTCAAAGTGGCTGTACTATGAACTGCAGAAGATGTGTGTGGTAGGACATCAGAAGAAAGTATGAGAAACACACTGGTGGAATGATAGGACAAGAGAGGCTGAAAGAGGAAAGAAAGAGGCATGGAAGAAATGGATGAAGGGAAGATGCCTAGATGCTAAGATACTTTACGACACTAAGAAACGGGAGTGTAAAAAAGTTATAGAGGTAGAAAAGAAGAAAAGCTGGGAGTAGTTTAAAAAAACTTAAACTCAAGGAAAAGCATTGGAAATGATCCCTGGTTACGTTTCCAGTTTAGAAAAACGGTTGCTTGCAAACCGTGTATTCAATCTCACGTTAGGAAACATCTCATCATTATGCTTTTATCGGAAAGCTCGTGATCCATTTTAATTTCACCCGTAGCGAGTGGTTTTACAAATGGTTGTTAATTGTGGATGAATTGGACCACTTTTAGCAGTCTATTTGAGAATTATTTTTTCCTAGACATTATTTTCCAGATTGTATCTAGAATTATTTTGTATAAGTATTTTGTTTTTCCGATCATTTTAGCAAATATTTTAAACACTTGACTGGGGGAATGACTGGCGGTGGTTAACGAAGGGAAGTGCAGGTCTTACAAAGTAATGCCGTTCGGTTTGGTTGAAAAAAAGGGCTATCTCTCAAAAGGATGACTAATGCTATACCTAACAGAAAGGAAAAAATTGGATTTGGAAAGTTGGATTAATTTGGAGATATTTGAATTCGAACGCAGGACCTTTGAGTTGGAAATCGGATACGTTACCACTTTTTTTTCTCTTAGTACATTATATAATACATACATTCGTTCACTAGATCACTGCAAGTCCAAAACTTAAATTACCGATACTACTGTTGCAAATCAAATGATTTTTCTTTTCTATATAAATTAATGCAGTTCTTCTGCATCTTAACATCATATGGAGCCATTCTCTAGACAATACATACAAGATATTCATCATATGGAGCAATTTTCTAGACAATACATACAAGATATTTTAAGTCACATTACATTATTCTAGATGTTGATATAAATTACCAAATATCACAACACACTTTAAATGGCTGAAATTATCACTCATTCCAATGTTTAACGATAGCTATATTTATAGCTTAGGTCATTATATATCTTATTTCACTCACTACCAACAAAAATTACAATTCCATGGTACCATATAATTACGAAGCAAACATTTTCCAGTACATACATGTCACTGTAATATTTAGCGTTTTCAAAGTAAATATTCGTAACAAAGTGGATTGGCGATCAATTTATCAAGAAAGTTTTCAAGCACTTGAAAACTATTGATAATCACATTTCCGAAAGATTTGTAATTATGGTTATAATATGTAAATAAATACTTTAAAGTAAATTCCCTTTGAGGGACAGGGCTTAGCCCGGCGGCATTAACAGTGGGTGAGATATGGTCAGCGTATCGACTCCAACGTCACCATATTTGACTTTTACAGGACGGGACCCGCTTCCTCTTAATTCAGATTGAACCCGGGATCACTTTCATCGAAGGCAAAGGCAACACCCTCATGGCTTTGGAAATGAGTATGTTTGTTTGAAGTTTTTATATTCCATAAAAATTGGCTGCTTGCGGCGACTTATATATTTAAATCCATGCGTTGCGTTTGAAGGTGACACCATATTGGGGAGTACCAAAAAGGGTAGATTATGTAAGGAATAAATGCACCCCCTGCCATACACCAGTGGCTGTTTGCGGCGACTTACAAATCCTAATCCTCCTAATCTATCCGTTGGGTGCTAAGACAACACCATATACGGAAATACCGGTATCTTAGGTAAATTATTAATGCACCCCCTGCCATACGCCACGTGTCGATTCCTTGATAGGTCGAGCATCGAACCCATGGCCACTAGGGGAATCGTCTTTACTACATGCAATAGAAAGCCATATCTTGTAACGATATCGTGAATTCCAACCTTATATGCTATCGGATAATGCCCTAAACCAATATTTCACAATCTGCGCAGTGTATAAAATCATCGCGAAAAGTACCGGTTTCGGCGCCTTTTAGAATCGAACCAAAGGCACACAGGAGGAATCTATCATTCATGCCCGAGTGTGGTCCCTGTGGTTTTCAAGCAGAACATTCCTAGGATCAGTGACGCTTTTCGTTTATCGGAAAATGCCAAGAACAAACGATTGAAAACTCACGCGATGTACAAAGTCACGGAAAATACTTTATTTGGGGCTTCTAGAATAGAACCCATGATACTCAGGAGCGATGTCTCATTTATTCCCTACTATTGTTTTGTTTTAATGGTGTGTCAAGGTCGGCGTCTTTAAGCAAAAAGATCCCCGCCTCAGTGGCGCCTTTCTTTTAGACTCAGAAAATGTCTGTCTGTCAAAATAAGGCCAATGAAGGTAAAGATTCAGAGATTTCAATAATTATATATCGTCTTATATTTACTGCTTCAGTACATAAATATTTTGCATTTTTTGATTCACTGACGACATATATACGAATATTAAGTGATACTGTGTTCTTAGCGATAGATGCTAGTAAAATTATCAATATGCGTACATTTTACTTTCTTTCCTTCTCGAATCAAAAGAACATAACCTTACTCTGGAAGTCACCTAGTAAAACGATAGAAAATTGACTATTTGCCAACGTTTCCTTCTTTAACATTTATATTAAGTATAACAAAGTTAATTACGCGTATCTACAAGTCCTATAGTACAATGTAAAAAACGCTGTCTATTTCTGAGTACTAGGTTTAGTAAAGAGAGCTTTATATTTTAAGTACTGTCGAGAGAAGTCATCTGCACCAACAAGAGAAAATTTACATTTACATTTAAGCCCTGCAAACCGCCAATGGCGCGTGGCAGGGAGTGTAAAACACCTATATCCCTAACTACCCTGGATAGCTATTAGCTTCTCTAATACTTCGCGGGAAAAATGACCAAAAATATCTATCCGTCCTGGCGACTATTTCCCTGTATCGCTTTTTCGTTTTCTTTCGAAGATTACGTGCGTTACTAGCTGGGATGAGAAAATCAACTATCTCCTCCCCGAGATCCGTAGTGACNAACTTAAAATTAAAAAATAATAACTTTTTATCTTCTATGTCTTTTTCCCAAAGACGTTTAAGGCGCGATAGATTCTTTTGACAACTCCCCAGTTACTGCTGCAGCTCAGAAATCGGTGAATATCGGTGTCAGTTTGTCCACATATTTCACACATCTCGTGGGGTTGTTTACCTATTCTGTGAAACCTCTCATTCGTGGGATATAGGTTATTTATTAAAACGTAAAGCTTACTTCTGTTCTTCAGCGATACGTCATTTCCTGACAATATTTTAAGTACGGAGGACAGATTTAGGCTATGTGGATTAATGGGATATTTCATTGTCTGTTTCACTTCCACTTTCTCGAAAATAATCTTCTGAATCATCTTAGATGTAGTAAGACTCCCTTCTGGCGGGTTTTGTATCACGCAACAAAAGGTATTGATAAATTTCTTAAAATCTTCTTTTTCTCCCATCCTGTCAAATGCTGTCTGAGAACGCTTCTTCACCTCCGAATCCTCACTGCTTAAGTCCTTTATATATTGTTTTATTAGAAGGGCTTTTGCCTTCGTTCCTAGATCTATTAGTCCCAATCCTCCCTCCTTGTAGTCTATTATGTTTTGTTTGAAAGCTGTCCTAAAGAAATATGTTGACCATAAAAATTTCCCTGATATTATTTTTGCCAGGCTTTCCGTTTGCTTCGTCATTGGTAGCACCTGCGCAATGTACCAAAATTTTGCTAGGGCCATGTCATTGACGATAATGACTTATTCTAATAAATTTGAATTTATTTGCCTCTGTTGTTGATAGAAATTCCGTAGCTTAGTTATTTTCTCTCTCCAGTTTAGCTCTATCGTTGCCTTTAAGGTTTTTTTTCCATTTCACTCCTAGAATTTTTAATTTTTAATTTTAATGGTCAGGCCACTTATTTTACGGAATGCTTTCAATAATTCAGAAAGGTCATTTACTTGGTTGGGGTTTGTTGTTAGCATCGTCGTCCGCATAAACAGCAACTTGATGTTTGGTCTCCTCAATTTGTATACCATCCACCTTCTCTTTAAGCCTTTTTATCAAAGGATCGATTCCAATTGCGAACAGGAGCATCGAGAGGGGACACCCCTGTCTTATGGACTGTTTTATTTTAATTTCTTCCGTTAGATCTTGGCCTATTTTTATTTTACCCTTTAAATTCGAATTGAATACAAGGATCAGGTCTATTATTTTCTTTGGTATCCCATATTTTTCGAGTAATTTTGCTATGTATTTGATGGATACACTGTCGAAGGCCTTTTCTCTATACATGGCGATCACATATCTATCTTCCTTTTCTTCTTTTTCCGATAAATAGATTACATCCCTAATTAATGTTAGGATATCAATAATATTACTGCTCTTCGAAATCGTGTAGTTTTCTTTCTCTAATTTATCTTCCAAAACCGACTTCAGCCTTGCCCTGATTATCTTAGCCAAGACTTTGTAATCCGTTGTCATTAACGTTATCGGTCTATACTCGTTGCATTTTTTGGGACTTGTGATTTTCGGTACCAGCACTATTATTCCTGTCCTTTGCTTTTCATCGAGCTTCCCTTCATTGAAGCATTCGTGCAGCACATTAAATATCTCTACACCGATAAAACTCCAATAGCTTTGATAAAACTCGTAAGGCAGTCCATCTATCCCTGGAGATTTATATTTAGGCAGTGATTTAACCATGGCATCTACCTCTGCCTTACTTAAGTCCCGTTCCAGATATTCCTTGTCTTCGTCTTTCAGAATATCTTTGGAAATGATAAAGTCATAATCTCTTTCCGATGCCTCCGATTTCTCCCGCCCAAAGATGCCCTCAAAATACTTATAGGTCTCCATTGTTATGTTTTTTTTATCCGTGTATGTCTGACCATTGTCGTCCTCCAAATATGGGATCTGCCTCAACTGCTGTCGTTTTTTTAAAGTGGCGTATTCGTAAATAGACATTTTTTCTCCCAGGATCCTATTTGGCATTGAGTACTGTTTATATTTATTCTTGTTCATTTCAATATTTTTTTCCATCAGCCAGTTTTTGATTTCTTTTATAGTCCGAAAGTCGTCCTCAGTAGGATTTCTTTTCTCCATGATTTCCCGTAAGACATCATTATAAAAGTTAATGGTATCCCTCTCCTCTTGCTTTTTTACGTTTTCCGCATACATAAAAAATCTTCTTATTTTCAGTTTTGTAACGCTCCACCATTTCAACCAAGATATTTTGTCATTCTTTTTCTTCCTCCATTCCGCCCATTCTTTTTCAAAACTGCCCTTGATTTCTTCGTCGTTCAGAGTATGATTTTTTACCTTCCACAGACTATTAATTTGCCGATACGTCGTTCCATTCGATACGCATTCTCGGACGGTGACTATCACAGCAGAATGATCGGAGAACCATACTGGAATGGTTTCGCATTTCACTATATGACACAGTAGGTCCTTACTCACGTGAATTCTATCGAGGCGAGTGGCTGTTTTTCTTCCAAACCTGGTGTACTTTGTATCCTGAGGTTTAACGTGCAACTGAGCGTCTGTTAGCCCCATGTTACTTAACATTGTTTTGATGCCTTGTTCTACTGGATAAAGTATGTCAGTTGAGTTTGACGTGGAATCTTTATCTCGCAAAATGCTGTTAAAATCCCCTAATAAAATTATTTTTGAGTCCGATGGGCTTATAAGTTTAAGTAAGTTGTTTTGAAAGAAGTTCCTCCTTTCTTTTCGTTTGACTGCCCCACCTCCACTTGGCGCATATATATTAATAAGTTTATAACCATTTGCAGCAACAGCGATCACCCGTTGGCATGGTGACATTTTTAAATCACGAATTTTAATATTATTCCTTGCTAAAATTGCAGTCCCTCTATTTTCTTCCCCTATGTTGAAAACTTTCGTGACACCTTCAAAATTTTCTATACATTCTTTTGTGACTTCTTGCATACAGAGGATGTCAATTTTGTTTGCGAACATAAATTCCTTTATCGCTCTACTTTTCAAGCTATTTACAATTGCTGCTACATTTAAGGTTGCGACTCGTAACTGGTTATTTCTCATTGTTTTTGTTTTGATTTACGTCGCTTCCTCCTGGGTCTTCATCCACCTTATTTTGTTCTTCTTTCCCGTGGGGTAATATTTCCGTTGAACCGCCTCTGTCTATGTCCAATTCGATCTCCATTCCATCGGAGCACATTCTATCTTGGTTTACCACCTCCATTTCTTCATCTCTATTTTCCGCTTCTTTCCTCTCTTTAAGTCTTCTTGGGGCATTCACATTTGGAATCCATCTCTTTTTCCCTTTGGTCATATCCTTACTCGAAAGGTTATGAGCTAACCCTTTTGATTCTCCGTTTTCCCTATCTTTCTCGCTAGTCTTAT